>JANHFT010009997.1:406243-428995 GCA_032467955.1 Pseudoxenodon macrops | reverse complement strand
ACTTGTGTGCATGACCGCCCCCACGCTCCCCCGGCTCCCCCTGCCCCTGCCTGGCCATCAGCTCTGCTCTTTTTCCTCCTCTGGGTTCCGGCATGTCACTTCACCCCTCACAGCCAGGAGAAGGAGAAGCTGCCGGCAGTGAGGCAAGCTGCCCCAAGCCTCCGGTGGGGAGGGAAAGAAGCCCCAGCCCGCTTTTCCTGCTGCCCCCACCTCCTTGGGCCTGGCGGCAATGGTTCTCACACTGTCGATTCCCCAGTGGCTGCAGGAACAGCGGGCTGGGGCTTATCTCCCTCCCTGCCAGACGCTTGAGGCTATGCCAGAAACCCACTTGGGCGAGGAGACAGGGAAGCCCCAGCCTGCCCGTTCTTGCCGTTGCCACCCCATTGCCCCTGGCAGCAGTGGTTCTCACACAGCCATTTCCCAGGCAATGGCAGGAGCAGCCGGCAGGGTACAGAGGGCGGTGGCAGGCTGTGGAATAGGCCATTTGGCTCCTCATCCTCCTGCCAGCCACAGGGTCCAGGCAGTTTCCAACCAGCCATGCTTTCTGGCACTGCCGCACACGTGAGGGCCAGCTGAACATCGTGCACGCATGTGTACCAGTAACCAGAAGACTAGCTGGCTGTTGCACATGCATGCATGCACTGGAAACCCGGAAGTGGAATGGGGGACGCTGGGCGTGCCAGGCAACATGGCTCTGCATGCCACTTCTGCCACGCATGCCATAGGTTCACCATCATGGGCTTATTATAACAGGATTTCAAATCTAAATGTGATTCTCCCTTCCCTTACTTTGTGTCAACTAGGGAAGAGCCTGTCTAAGTCATATATCATCAAATTAGTTTCTTGGAATTAGATCAAGCTCAGCATACGTGGTCATTGCTTTGATCACTGCTCTTCCTTCTGTTCTTATAGGTGCTTTACAAAGAGGGATTCGATTGAGTGATTTCTGCAATTCCCAATCAGCCTCCTAAGTTTGGACAGGATATCTTTGCATATCCACAGGTTTTAAAGGCATTCTATTTCACAACCAGTTTATAATAAGGAGGAAGGTAAGGTAGAAAGCAAGTGATAAAATAATTTGGAATCTGTTATTTATGGGCTTCTATTTTATCTCTATAATTTCTTGCTATAAAAGCATGATGATTTGGTAGAAACATGCTATGGGAAAGTAAGATGTGTGTGTATGTGTCTGTCCCATCACAATTTGCACACTTTAACTGGAAACCACTCAGAGAATTGTTGAATCTACAGAATCACTTGATTTTCTATTAAAATGCTGTGAGGAATGTACAGTATTTCATTGTATAATTAGCTCTGATTTATTTTTTCACAGTGGTGAACATTATAGTGCATAACAGAATGTTAACAATCTGCTGCAAATTTTCTGTAATGATACTCCAGCTTTCCACAGTCAGTAAACTCTCTGGAAACTGCTTCAGTTTAAATTGGATTTCTCCCTCCAGTCTACCACCAACAGAACACAAGAATTCTATGTTGTTCTGCACAATGAATGGGGGGGAAAAATCAGGGTTTGCCTATTTCCGTGTTTCAGCCTTCGTTAAGATGAATCATGTAACCTTTTAGATGGAAGGCACTTCACATTTTGATGTGGGAAGTAGGAAAATATATCTACAGACAAGGATTGTCAACACCTTAGTATCACAGAATACTTGTAAAAAAGGGAAATAATATATGTACATAGGACCATTACTGAGATTCTTGGAATTTGAGCTGGAATCCATATTGATGTAGTTTTCTAAAGTTATTGATTATAGCAAATGGAGAAGGGACAGGTTTGAGAGGGAGAATTTCCTGAGGGATTTTATTTGAGGGAAATAAGGAGGCCCAAGATCCCTCATTCAATACATTATTGTGCTCAGGCTACTTCACAGGTTGTTAGGATAAAATTAGTGGAGATTTCTCATTAAACTATATTCAGATACTTGTGGAAGGCAAAACAGTAAAGGAAAGGTAAAGTTCTGCCCCATGTTCACACTGCAAAGACAGGTAGTATGACTAGGTCCATAGAAGTACCTATAATTAAAATGTACTGATTTTACTCTCCATTTTTTTGTCTCAATTTTTATGTACTGTAGTGTGGTCAAAATAAATGTGGAAGAACTGAGATTATAAAACAGGAACAACTTATTTATAACTTGAGTACGGGGTCAGTGAGCCTGAAATTGCAAGATGGGTAACATGTAAATTAAATAAATAAATGAATAAATATTAAGTGCACCAAGTGAAAAGGGAAGTGTTTTCTTTTTATCTTCTTTCTTGTCATACATAGTCACAGTGATAAAATGCTCTATTTCTACCATTTTAAAATCAGCAGTCTTCCTGAAACTGTCAAATGATCTGGCAACATTGCAAAGTCTTAGAATAATTCCAAATCGTCCTGCAGAATGGAAATACAACACTTATTATTCCAGAATACCATTAATATCACCTCTGGAATACCATGACCCAGGGGTGGGTTCTAATTTTTTCTACTACCGGTTCTGTGGGTGTGGCTAGGTGGGGGCATGTGACTGAGTGGGCGTGGCCAACTTGACATCACTCACACACATGGCCACTCAGTCACATGCCTCCCCCACTTAGCCATGCCCACAGAATCGCCAAAAATGTATGTTTTGCCAGCCAGCCAGCAGGCTGGCAAAGAAGCCTTGCTTTCTGGCTGTTTCTACCTCAGCACCAGCAGGAGCAGTACGGCTGCAACAGCAGGGAAGACCCATCAAAGGCGAGAAGGGTCGTTTCTCCTATGGCAGTTGCAGCCGCCACCCAGGTGAGTCGATCCCCGCTTCAGGCCCATCCCCCCCACCTAACTGTGGCGAAAATTTCTGTTTTGCCAGCTGGGAGGCTGGCAAAGAAGCCTCGCTTTTCTCGCCACCACCGCGGCTTCTAGTGCCAAATGGTCTATGCCCCCCTTACACACACACACACACACACACACCGCTTGTCTTGGCAGCACCCCGGCAGTAGCAGCTGAGTGAGGGAAGGAGAGGGACCGGATAATGAAGCAGGCACGGCGGCAGCCGAAGTTGCTGCTTATTCCAACAGCCGAGGTTGTTCCAACAGCCGAGGCACCTCTTCTGTCCTCGGCCTGTTGCAAAGAAGCAGCAGTTCTTGGCGTGCCATGCCTGCTTCATTCTCTGGTCCCTCTCCTTCCCTCGCTCAGCTGCTACTGCCGGGGTGCTGCCAGGACAAGCACAGTGTGTGTGTGTATGTGTATGTAGGGGGGCATGAAGCATTCAGCGCTAGAAGCAGCAGCAGTGGCGGTGAAAGCGAGGTTTCTTTGAAATGGCTAGTTGGGAGGGGCATGGGCCTGAGGCGGGGAGCGGCTTGCCTGGGTGGCAGCTGTAACCGCCATGGGAGAAGTGACCCTTCTTGCCTCTGACCGTCCTTTCCCGATGTTGCAGCTGCAGCAGCCCGCTCCTGTTGGTACTGAGGTAGAAGGCAAGGCTTCTTTGCCAGCCTGCTAGCTGGCATAACATACATTTTCGGCGATTCTGTGTGCGTGGCTGTGGGGGGGCATATGACTGAGTGGCCGTGTGCGTGAGTGATGTCAAGTTGGCCACACCCACTAAGTCACATGTCCCCCACCTAGCCACGCCCACAGAGCCAGTAGTGAAAAATTTTAGAACCCACCCCTGCTGGTACTGCACATTCTATTTGCGACAAAACCAGGAAACAGTATGTTGTGAGATTCAAGGCTTAAAAGTAAGCAATTGGGTCCAGCAAAAACTATTCACAGCGGGCAAATACATTTCAATATTAGACCAAATTCTACCTATCCCTGTGAAATGAACACAACACGAAACTTGCTCTATTCCTTTTAAAAGAGATAACATTAAAGCTTAGTGACCAGGGCATAGCTAACTCTTGCCTGTGCTTTATACTTATGAGAAAAGATTAAGTTAATCTTCCTTAGCTTCCATTAGATTACTTTGTTTCTCTCTGAGTATGTAAGGTCTTACAATTAGAAATGAAAAGATAATTAATACTGACTTTAAAAGAGGGAAATAAGAAAATAAATGGACAGCCAAAACAAAATCATGATGCAGAGTAACTCTCTTTGAGATTTATGAGTAACAAATTGCTATGAGAAATCCAATGGAAAAATTATCTATGGTTAATAAGATCTTAAGGAACCTTTTGGAAGATGATTTAGTCTTCACGTTGATAAGTGAGACAGGAAGAAGTGTGTGAATAGTTAATATATGCTGATCAACAGCTTACTCGTTTTAAAGTCTAATTTTCCATAAGCTAATTGCACTGTCAGCAACATAATATTCCAAAAGATGTACCGAAAGAGCTTTTCACTAATGCCAAAAAAGCAACCAGATGCATTTGTAAAAGAATCTTACTGTAAAGCCAAAAGAAACAGCATTCTAGACTGACAAAGGGAAGATGATAGACATCTGTGTATTAATTGTGTTACTTTCCAGCAATGTGATCAAGGAATTAGGAAAAATAGATTTAACAGAATACAAGCTATTTAAAAGGAGGATAGAAAAAGAAGATTATATATACTCTGTGTGTGTGTGTGTGTGTGTGTGTATAACTGATCATTAATAAGAAACTAATTAGAGCAGGGCTGTCAAACTAGCAGCCCGCAGGCCAGATGCATCACGTGCTGGCCACGCCCACACCCGGTTAAACAAAGGGGGGGGAGTCGCATCACGTGACACCGCCTTGACAATGTGAGTTTGACACCCCTGAATTAGAGCAATCGTAAGAAATAACAATACCAAATATAAAAATATCAATTTTCCCCCCACAGTTGAACCTTTGCTTCTAATTGAGCTAAAATATAATAATCAGCATTTGGAACAATGCCAGCAGCAGTTATGCTTCAGTGATTTTGCACATTATTCACTCAGCAAATCCAGGTTTCAACTTATTTCGATAGATATGGGAGGGTAATGCAATGTGGTTGCAATCTCTCCTGAAAATAAATCTCTTATCTGCATATAAGACTCTGGTTTAAATAGACAGGATTTAAAAAAAATATTTTCCACTGACTAACAATGAGTCTAAACTGTATTTTTAATCCTTTCCCTAACATCAAACAAACCAGCCAGATAGTCTTAAACATGCATAATACAAATATTGAGTACATCAGATGGAATATAAAGAAGAAACCAACATCATCCTAATAAAATCAACATATCCCCTTGAAACAAATATGAACTACATGTCCTTTGCAGATTCACAAGCAATGTTTTTATTTTTGGATTTTGATCTTTCAGTCAAGATCAAGACTAATAAGCAGCAAAAATTGAAACAGAGGTATCTGTAGATATTTTTCCTATTTAAAGCCTGACTGGAACTTCTTTAGTGAGACAGGCTAAAGTAATAGAACTTTGCAAGCCTGATTGTGCTTTACCATTCTTCCTTGTTATAGCAATATCACTTAGACTTATATACAGCTTCACAGTGCTTTACAGATCTCTCTAAGCGGTTTACAGAGTCACCATATTGCCCCCAACAATCTGGGTCCTCATGTTACCCACCTTGAAAGAATGGAAGGCTGAGTCAACCTTGAGCCGGTGAGATCCAAACTGCCAACTGCTGGCAGTGGGTGATCAGCAGAAGTAGCCTGCAGTACTGCATTCTAACCACTGTGCCACCATGGCTCTTATACACCAGTGAACCAGGAAACACTCTGCCAGTCTCTCTTCTGGATACTATCTTGTTTACTAAGATTTAATCCTTCTAATCCTTCATCCTTCCTTAATTTTGTAAATAGTTATTGCCTATTTCTCTCAAGGCAATACCCTTTGGCACCACAGGTACAGTACATTTAATTGAAGGATCCATGGAATTATGCGAGTCTGTCCTTTGAAACATCCTTTCTAACCTAGTTATGTACCTTAATCCAGAGAATTAATAAGATAAATATGCAACTGAAATCAGAGGTTATCCTTCTAGGCTTGATGGTAGACAGAATGAAAGGACACATGGAACTTTGCTTCTTTACAACAGCAATGAGACTCTGTACAATGTTTATATAGAGATACACAGATGGAAGATCTTAAAATTTCTACAATTGGAAAATAGATGGAGATGGCAAAACTGACTACTCTGATTTTAAAAAGAAAGACTTGCTGAACTTCGTTTTAACTCAGGAACCAAGGACAGGCTCTTTGCTAGAAATGGAAAGAAATGAAAAAATAATTTATAGAATACAGAATAAAGAGTAACAGAGTTGGAAGGGACCTTGGAGGTCTTCTAATCCAACTCCTTCCTCAAACAGAAGACCCTGTGAAATTCTGGAAAAATGGCTGCCAATCTCTTCTTAAAAATCTCCAGTGTTGAAGTGCTCACAATTCCTGGAGGGAAGTCATTCAACTGGTTAATTGTTCTCACAGTCAGGAAATTTCTCTTTAGTTCTAGGTTGGACCTCTACTTGATAATCTTCTTGTCCTGCTCTCAGGTGCTTTGGAGCACGGGTCCCCAACCCCTGGTCCATGGACCAGCATCTGTCCATGGCATGCCAGCAACTGGGCTGCACAAACAAGCAAAGCCCCACCCGTGAGATGCAGGCACCAGCAAAACCATGCCCCTTCCAGTCTGCTATCTTGTCACTCCTAGTTCTTCTCTTCATTAGACTAGATATACCCAGTTCCATCATGTTTTGGCGTCCAGCCTCCAATCATCTTTGTTGCTATTCTCTGCACTCTATAGAATCACAACTTTTTTATGTTGCAGTGACCAAAACTTAATGCAGTATTCCAAGTATGGTCTTACCAAAGCAATATAAACTAGTACTAACACTTCACATGATTTTGATACTATCCCTCTGTTGATGCATCTTAAAAAAGCATTTTGGCAGCTGCAGCACATTGTTGGCTCATACTTAAGGGGCTGACCATTAGACTCCTAGATCCCTCTCACATTTACTGTTGTTGAGCCATGTACCACCTAATTTATACTGTACATGTTTTGTTGCCTAACTGTAATACTTTTTTCACCACTAAATTGCATTTTGTTGAATAGGACACAGTGTTCAAGTTTGTCAGGAACCTTCTGGAACATAAGCCTGTCTTCTAAAGTGTTGGCTTTCCACCCCACCTTGGTATTGTCTGCAAATTTGATGAGTTCCCCTTGTATCCCCTCATCTAAATCATTTATAAAGATGTTGAAGAGACAGGACCTAAGACAGAATGTTGGAGTATCCTACTGCATGCTTCCCTCCATGTAACTGTAGTTCCATTGAGGACTGCACATTGAATGCAGTTGGTCAGCCAGTTATGAATCCATGTGGTGTTGATGATCTCTATCCCACATTTGCCTGACTTACCAGGAAGCAGGTTGTGGTCTAATTTGTCAAATGACTTCTTGTATTTGGGGATTTGACTATTAGAATTGTTTATGATAATAGAAATACTATGTATTATTGTTGGTTTTAGAGTAAGAGTTTAATGTATTTTATATCTGTATCAGTATCGATGAAAGTGGGAAGTTATTTTTCCCCTTTTTTCTTTTTCTTTTTTTCTCTTTGCACTCCTGTATTTGCAATTTGCTTAACCTTTCTTTTCTCTAACCCCTCCTTTTTCCCCTTTTGTATTTTAACCTATGCTGAAACTTAACAAGAAATTAAAAAACAAGAAAAAGAAATATCCTTTCTATGCATTTGTAAAAGGTTATCTTAGTATTTTGGACATTATCGCAAAAGCACTGGGGCTGCTTTCAAGCTACCTTGGCCATACTCTTTGGGGCAGGAATACATTATGTGGCATTCCTAGCACCTTTCTGTCAATCTACTCATGGCACAGCCTACATAGTACATCTATTTGCCCTTGGGCTCTCTCATGAAGTAGAGAGCATTAGAAACAGTCAGTTCAAAGCAAGTCATGCCTTTAGAACAGACGAGTCGCTGCATTAGAAATCCAAATTAAATCACTACGTTGAAGACATATTTGTGTCTCAACTGCTGAATAAACTTCCAGATTTACTCATTAATACAATTTGTAAATAGGCATTTCTGCTAACAGACTTGTTACAGTCAAAGTCAGTCGAGTAATATCTGTACAAGAGTAAACTAATTACCTTTTGCAATGACTCCTAACCACATGAGTTCAAGTAATACAGAAGAATTTAGCCATGGTTATTCTCCACAGATATTTTTATTTCTAGCAATACCAAAACTGTCTTTTCCACAACTAGATGACAACTTTGCATCAAATGTTTTGGGCATGTAAAATATAAAGTCCCAATACTGGTGGCTACTGTAGCTGTCATTGTTGCTACTGCAATGTCATTTATAGATTCAAATTAATTTGAATTAATAGTGGGATTTCCAGCTTTCTCTAAATTGATTTAAATTTCCTTAAGAAAAACCTACTGCCTGATGTTACATATCTCTTCTGCTTATTGGCCAATCTAAAGTCCTGATATGAAAAAGAGCTCAACTCAAACTGTTACCATATCTCTAACAGCCCAGGATATTCATTTCATTTTCAGTGTTGCCCTCAACATCATCTGTCCTTAATCAAGTTTTTAGAAGCAATCAAGCACTTTAGAACCTATCTGATGTACTTTTTCACTGCTGAAAATAATTTTCTTTATTCTGTCCTTTCTTTAGACTAGTTCCAGAGTCCTCCAATACTTTGTACTGTAGTTATTGTCTGTCCTGTGATGATATTGGGTTCAGGAACTTACTGGCTTTTCTTGATGCTCCTTTTACCGTGGTGTTTACCCACAGTTTTATTTAGAATCTATGGTCACTGATTTGGCATAGAAAAACTCAGTGTTCAATTAGAACACTTTGAGATTATCACCTTTCCCATTTACCAATCTCTCTGTAAAAAGAAAAAAAAGCTTGAAGATAATAAATTATTATCTTCAACCCTGTTGATGTTACAAGAGACATGGAGCAAGCATGTCTATTGAAGCTGTTGTAGATCTCCTCAAACATAAAAATCCCCTCATATAAAGGAGAAATAAAATACTTTGTCAAAACACAAATACCTTCCCCACTATTGAATGTGTATTTATATAATTGTGCCCAAGTGGACAGCTGAAAACAATCAATAGTGTTTATTCTTAAAATATCTGTAAGTCCATAAGAGCCAGGAGGGATAATAAGTGAAGCATCTTTCTGGAGAATAGATCTAACAGGAAAGAAGTCAATACTACTCTTTAGTGAGATTCTGGGAAACAAAACAACTGCTTTTTCTGTGCCTTGAGAGCAAATCTCTTACCAGAATTGACTTCAACTGTATAAATATTTTCAACTTCTGAAATTTAAATCAGTATTGAAATCTAAGAAAATAGTAACTGTTTAAACCATATAGAATGTCTTGACTGCTGGAAGTACCCAATTACTGCTCTTTTGCCAGTGTGGTAAAGGGTAAAGGATTGGAGAAACCAGATTTCAAGTCTACCCTAATAATTGCTTATTATCTATATCTGGAAATCACAGCTTCAGGAAATATAGTTGTGGAAATTTATTATTTATTTTAATGTAATTTATTTGCTACCTATCTTGCTGTGGGGCTACTCTAGGTGGCTTACAAGAGAAAAAAGGAAGAAATGAAAAAAGGATAAATAGAACAGAAGTAAAATAATAAAACATTAAAATACACAATGAAAAAGAACACAATGAGAACACATCACTATGATAAAATGTTGGGTTAGAGTGTTAGTCTCCTACAAACATAAATAATGCAGATCACTTTAATAATACTGTACTATTCAATGATATAGAAGCTTATATCATAAGAGCCGAGGTGGTGCAGTAGTTAGAGTGCAGTACTGCAAGCTGACTGCTAGCTGCAGTTCGGCAGTTCAAATCTCACTGGCTCAAAGTTGTCTCAGCCTTCCATCCTTCTGAAGTAGATAAAATGAGGACCCAGATTGTTGGGGGCAATATCCTGAATCTGTAAGCCACTTAGAGAGGGCTGTAAAGCACAGTGAAGCAGTATATAAGTCTAAGTGCTATTGCTATAACTTATCTAAGATCTCATGCTGTATGCAGGGTGATTCTTATGTTCCCTTGTTTCAAATAGTTAGAGACAAAAGATGTTCAATACGTACCAAGATAATTCCTTCAGTTAGGACTTGGATGATAAAATTTATTTCACAAGGGGTCTTATATATCAAACAATAATCTACAACAGTTTAATTCAAAATATATTCCCCCACAGCACATAATAAGCATGTATCTGAATTATAGACTCCCATCCTACCACTGTTACTCATGATCATGAAGTATAAGTTAGTATAAAACATTATCAAATAATCCTTTAAAATAAAATGAGAAAATTATCCCAACTGAAAGGAATAATACATTCCAATGACTCCAAAGTTCAACCAGATCAAATCAAATCAAATCTTTATTATGGTCATAGAACAATTCAAGATGTACTCAGGGTAAGAGTCTTTTTATGAGAAATAGGTGTTGATTGATCATGAAGCCTGTATATCTTAGCTATTAGGCCTATGGGTTACCAACCAAAGACAATGCAAACTTGGTTACAAAACCAAACTTTTAAAGATACGGTACTTCAATCTAAATCAAGAGAATCTCCAAAGAATCAGAAAACAAGCATATGCCAACCATCCAAGAACAAAATATTATGACCAAAAGTTAAAAAAAAGCAAGAATAGGATATCAAATCATTGAGCAAAGAGGAACAAAGACATTCTGTAATAATGGCAATACGCATCGCTAGTACCAAACAGGCTGTTTTTGCTTTGGGAATCTGTTTCCTTTGATGACTATATGCATTCTCTAATTCAATGATTAATGATTGGATGGGGAATCTATTTCCTGAAACGCCTAATTTCTAGAAGACATACAGTGTATGACAAGCAGAAATCGAGAGTACATTTATACGTAGGATCCTAACCCTCTGAATATTTTGTTTCTGCTGTGCCTATACCAAAGGGTGAGAAGTGTCTAGACAGAAACTGAATTCTCTTCTGTCAGAAGTTGAATAGCAATATCTCTTGAGACCAGTGGTGCTCAGAAAATTAACAACTGGTTCTCCCGAAGTGATGCGAACTGGCTGAATCCCACCACTGCTTGAGACCCGTGAAAGTGCAGTCATCTAGTAAGTTTTGCTAGGTATCATGAAAAAAGTTTTGATTACAGGACAGATAATTCCACAATTATTCCCATACCTTTCAGGTGTAGAAGGCATAATATCAGTCCCTGGAACAGGTACCTGGGAAGGTGCCATAGATGTTTAATTCCAAGAGATCAGAGTTTCACAACTTCTGTGACCAGTAGAAGACAGGGTTAGAATTATTTTGGTGTCTAGCAGTTTTATTTCATGGAGTATCTTGCAGAGGATTAGAAATGGTAAAAAATATATTGGAAATTAACAAGAGATGTCTGAAGCCAGGGGATGCCCTTCAGCTCTGTTGTTTTAAAAGCAAGAACACTGAGTGCTTTTAAGTTATCTATTATTTGTATCTATGAAGATTTCAACTCTTTCCCTTACTTATTGGGAAGCCTCTGAGACATATGATGTCTGAAGAAACGTGAGTTCAGTTAAAATGCCATGATATTAAGCAGATCTTGATGAATTCCACTGATATGGACAAGAGATGAGTCAGCTGGCATATAGAATCTATGGCATATGAACCCTTATGCTGGTCTATAACCATAATAAAGATCTGGTTTTATTTGGACCCTACTTAATGATTTATAATGTGATCTTGTAGAAATCTTGCGTGATTCTTGATCAGAGGGTAAGAGAAGCAAAACACATTGTCTTCAATTCCAATAGAACAATAGTGAAGGAATCTTCACATTGGGACTATTTTCTCTGGATCTATTAATTTGGAAAATGAATCATTCAGATTGATAGGCTAATATCTGAAATAATCTAAACTCCAATTCTCTCTCTCTCTCTCTCTCTCTCTCTCTCTCTCTCTCTCTCTCCTGTTAATGGTTGGAATCAGGAATGGGAATAATGGGAATTAAAATGCACCAATGGTAACCCACCATTAACGGGTGGAGTCGGCATCAGGCAATCTGCCCATAACACCAAGCACTAAGCCACACCCCCACGGGCCCGCAGCAGTAGTTAATATTAGGCCATAAACGAAGGTTTGACCTAGCAAGTGAACCTCTAGGGCCGGTTAATCTTGTGCCAGCGACCGCGGTTACACAACAGACCCAAGATTATCCCATTCAGCATAAAGCACGACTAGATTACTGTATAATCATTAGGAACAAAGCTAAACTAGGCTGAAAAAAGCCATAAATTGCAGAGGAACTGAATTTAAACTGATTATTATTTGCAAATGAACCTGGGATATCTCAGGTGGAATGTTTGTTGCAGATAGGCCTCTGACAGCATGGAAGAGTAGGCTGCTTAGAAAAATTGCAGGCTGTCTTCCTCACCTCCCATTTGAGCCTTTTTCCCAGTGTTCGCATGGAAGAGTTGCTGATAAAATTGCAATCTTGAAATAGGTGTGGGAGGAGAATGGAGGAAATGTGTGTTTTAGAAGCTGTGCCGTCGCCAGCAAATAGAGAAGCCAAATAAAAGATGTTTTTCTTTCAAAGAGAGTGGATGTTCCAGAAGAAAAAGATGCATAGTGGCACAGCAAAGCACAATGTGAAAAAGGTGCAAGCCATTTTCTTGGCCATTAACACAGAAGGGGAAAAAGGCAGAAGAAATCTCAGAGACAAAATTAAGGCAGAACAGCATTTATAAAAAGAAGAAACATACATAGTAATATTGTAGAGTGTAGTATACTAATAATAGTATGAAAAAATATTGTTAATAGAATAGTTATACCACAGGGTATAGTATAAAGGAAATACTATAACAATAGTAATTGAATACTATTATAATGGAGTATGTACTAATACTCAATTATTCTTACAATAAAAATAATAAAGACAATAAGTTTAAAAGCCAATTTAGTGTAGTGGTTAAGGCACCAGATAGAAACAAGGACTCTGTCGGTTGTAGTCTCAGCTTTGGCACAAAGCCAGCTGGGTGACCTTGTGTTAATCACTTTTTCTCAGTCCTGGGAAGGACACAATAATAGCAAACCACTTCTGAAAACCATTGTTAAGAAAACTGCAGAGACTTGTCCAGACAGTCTCTGAGAATCAGACATGTCCGAACAGAAGAAAATAATAATATATAATAATTGTGATAGTAATACTTGGTAATGATAAAAATAGCAATAAAATGGAATAAAATATAGCATAGAAACAACAGAAAGGACTTACATTTCATATTACATTTTATGTCTTGTTTTGTTTTCCTAAATAAAACATCTCCTAGCCCTTATAGGGAAATATTTAAAAAACCACCTGTTCAGAGTCCAGTGTTTTTGTGGCTGTTTTGAGTCTGGGTCAATCTAACTGGACATACTTTTTTAAAATATGACAAATCAGTCCATGAAAGTCAACTGGAAGTATGGTTGCTGTAACCACCTCAAGCTTCCCATCCTGAAAGCGCACTGTGATAAACAGATTGGAGGACTAGAGATTCAGAATATTCTTCCGTCTCCATCGTCCCAAAGGTGCTGTTTCAAAAGGCAACCAAACTTTCTTTGTTTTTCCTTGAAGACGTTTTGCTTCTCATCCAAGAAGCTTCTTCAATTAAGAACTGAAGAAGCTTCTTGGATAAGAAACAAAATATCTTCTAGGAAAAATAAAGAAAGCCCAGTTGCCATTTGGAACAACCATGACCTAGATGACTGAAAATCTCCATAGACATTCAGTCTCCATCCTTCTTTGGGAAGATAAAAAAATCATAGCATCATAAAATTGGAAGAGACCATTTCAACCATCAAGTCCAACTCTTTCCTCAGTTCTGGAATACAAACTAAAGCATCTGTACAAATGACTATCTAATATCTGCTTGACAAATTCCAGTGGAAGAAGAAAGCAATTTCCTCTCTGATATTGGCAACTCTCCCAGTAACCCCATATCCTACTCATCAGTTGTTCCTGGTGAGGTGAGGTGTTTTCTCCATCAGAGTGGTGTGACAGGCAATAATTCAGGAGAGTTATGATATTTTCTTGTTGAGTCCATTCCAATGTTTATGAAGACACAATATTTCTCTAGAAGCATAGCCAAGACCAAAGATATTTTTTCTCTCAGAAGGCAAAAAGTAAATGTTTCTGCCCTATCCTATCCTATCACTGAAGAGTTTGTTTCTTCTACCTTAACAGTGACTGGGAATAGACTACTCATAAGTTCCACACAATCAAAATTAAAAGAGAGGGGGGAGAGGGAGAGAGAGAGAGAAGAAATAAATTGATTTAGTGCTGAAACACAGCTGAAATTGTGTGACCACAGAGATCCAATAGTGCTTTTGAACTGGCCTAGAGCCCTTGTATGGACAGTGTAGTCTTCTAGGCCGTTACTTGTAACTCTTATTTACTACCTTCACTTGAGTCTGCCTAATTCTAGATTTCCAGGACCAGAGCCCCCTCATTGGAATAAATTAGTTGCCTAGCACACTGATTTCTTTCCTCAGTGCCTTGCAAATCTGAAATGATAATTTTAGCTACCAATTTTGTGGTCTTGAGGCCAGTGCATTTGGTAGTTAGGCAAAAAATGAAAAGCATATGGAAAAGACACACTGGCCCTTTTATCCATGGATCTTTATGACCTCTTGGAAATTTTTGAACCCAAGCCTTTCCAGTCATTTCTAAACCTTAAAACAATAGACTGCCTCTAGAATTAACACTAAAATAAAAACACCTCAAAAGATAGTAAGTAGAAGATTCAAACATATGTTAACAAACAAAAAGACAATCTAGCTTTTAATTTCGTAAAAGCAAACAGAACTAGGAGCGTTGAATTTTACTGGGAAGATTAAAGCTGTTTGGTCCATGCATTACAAATGAAACACATTTCCATATTTGATCCGGCACATTTCTATATGTATGCCACAGGGAGACGTATTTCTTTCCTTCAGAAATATATAGGCAAAAATTGCTCATTAAAATATACAGCACTCGTCAAGTTGCTAGGAAATAGAAATAAAGAGGGAGAGATGTTTTGTTCTTGTTATGGAAGAAGAACAGAAGAATGGTAATAATAAAACAAAAAAAGCCTGATTACTGGCAAGAGACCAATTTTCAGCTATAGACTAACTAATATGGGCATTTATTGTATTGCTAAATATTCAAAGTTAACAGCATGTATTTAAAGAGTTATTACATTAGAACAAAAGGGAGAAAAATCCTCAGTCTTCAGTACTGATTCATATCTACCAGTGTTGGTTAAAAAACAAGCAGAAGGATTAATTTCTCTACCCCCAAAATAAGGTTAACAAAACAGTCCAAGCTTTTCTTATAACAAGGCTCTCATATCAAAGCACAAATAAATACTAAACCCTGAAAGTACCTCTGGAAGAGAAAACTTTTACAATGGCTGAAGCAAACCTAGTGCTTTAATAGATAATGCAATTACAGTTGGCAGCTGATAAAAGTTGCTTAGCTGACAAGCACAGCTAGAGTTGTAGAATGGATAGGCCAATGGAAAAAGTAACCAGCATTTTTCTTGGATGCTGAAAATGTCCTATTTTGCAAAAGAATGTTGGAAGAAATATCCATCTGGGTTCAGCTCCAAGTGGGGGGAAAGACACTGGAAAGATAATGGCTGCTTGGAAAGATGGTTTAATGGTGGACAGGAGGACCACATGGTTTGAGGTCCTGGGGAAAAGACAATCACATGTTTCAAGATGTTGAAGACCAAAAGAAAAGGGCAGGTTGCCTGAGTTTTATGCCCTCTGTTGGGCTCCACCTCTGAGTTTCCTGTTCCTGTATAAGAAATGCACCGATTGGTTGTCAGATTCCCAGGGAATGGGGGTCTTAGCTAACTTTGTAGGCTGTCTGTCAGGCCTGGTTGAATCTTGATGTAATCTTCCTAGGTGCCATGAGTTGTGTTGCTAATCTTACCTTTGTTGAATCTTGAGTGAGGGCATTTGCACATGAATAGACATAGCCAGCTCTTTATCTCTTAAGTGCAGGACATCTGCTATTAAGGAAGGTGGGGGATATTAAGAATGAGTGAGTCTGTTTCCTGCCTACAACAGGTTTCCATTTCTCATCCAAGGAAATATAATATTCTGCCTTTTTAAGTATATCCAAAATATTTCATTCCTCTAGGAAGGGGGTAGGTACTAACTTCTTTCACCATCTTCAGGGAACTTCTCTTCTAGTTAGGATGGGCTCCAGCACGAGTCCAAAAGCTCGGAATACAAAATCTCTGGTCCCAGTGACCCACCCAGATTATCCTGGGACACGTCTATTCGTCTTCATTCGTGAAAGAAATGTATCCTGAATATAAGTTAAACTTCTGGTGATCTGCTCTGATTTAGTTTGAATTGAAGATCCAATGGCAATTTGATTCAATTTGAGATTCAACAGCAGGCTAGTTTAGCTATAATGGCAAAGCATTAATATGTATAAACCTTATAGTACCAAATCTGGGATAAAAACCATACTAAAAACAATAAGAAGGATGCAAAGACATTTAGAAAACTAACACTGAATGGAAAAGAGAGGATGGTAATAAAGAAACTGAATTGTTCCCAGGTTTAATTATACTGTCTTAAGATTATTTTTACTTGGAGAAACTGGGCTTGATCTTCCTATCGCTGAAGCCACGTTTAATAGGGGCAGCTCCACTAACTCCTTTCCGCAGTTTTTAGCTTGCACGGAAGGTGTTTCAAGCTGGTTTTGGTGCACTCAAACAAAAGCTTAGCTTCCAGCAAATGATTCTCCATTTTCAGTAATTTATGGAATCGTTGCTGTTACAGCTTATCAGATCAGGGCTGCAAAAAATCCAGAGAACCACTAGATGGCAGGAAAGAATGTGTTCATTCTTTTCATGCCATCTAGTGGATATTTTGATTTCTGCAGCCCACATATATGTAACTGCTTTATTTTTGGCAGTATGGAATGAAGAAAGCAGTGATGGTAAACCATTCAGAGGACAGAATCCAGAAATGTTGTAACCTATTCCATCAAGAGTTTCTCCACAATAGCATTTTGAAATATCCCTCCTGTATCTCTTTTTAAAATCAGGGATAGCAGAAATGAGGAAAGAACAGTCTGATTGTCTCCTGATTATCTAGCAAAAAATGTATGGCTAATTTGTGCTGAAAGCAATGCGGAAAATCCTCTATCTCAGTATAAAAGTACCTGCTTTTCTGCAGTGTCAGGATTGCCATAATAGCATTTAGACTTAGACTTATATATCACTTTATAGTGCTTCACATCCCTCTCTAAGCAGTTTACAGAGTCAACATATTGCCCCCAACAATTTGTGTCCTCATTTTACCCACCTCAGAAGGATGGAAGGCTGAGTCAACTTGAGTCCGGTGAGTTTTGAACTGCCAGATTGCAGGCAGCCAGCAGTCAGCAGAAGTAGCCTGCAGTACTGCACTCTAACCACTGTGCCACCACAGCTCCTTAATGCTGAAGAATAGGCACTGGCATGTAAGTTGGTTGACTCTACTGGATTTTGTGAAAAACATGAAAGTTGGCAAAGCTACAAGTCAAATAAATGTTGAAGGAACCAGAGTTGAAATTTTTCAGTTCATTCACTGGATTCTGTACTTAGCAGTGCATAATAGAAATAACTCACTAAAGTTATTTAGATGCTTACATTCTAAAAAGAGGAGTAAGATTTATTGAAGAAATTACATGTAAGGCCTTCATCTCTGAATTTCCCCCTCAATGTTGGGGAAATTTGCAGAAAAGGGTCTATTTTTATGTAGGAAGAAAACAAGGGGAAACCCTAAGAGAATCATTATTGGAAAGCAAAAGCAGAAACATTATTGGAAAGCAAAAGCAGAAACAAAAAAGGAGAAACAATCCCCACTAAGGATTTACGGTATCTTCTGCAAATCCAACCATTGTTAGGATGACATAACAATTTGGACAGGTTTCCCATCACTTCAGCAATGGCTGGGTGATTCTAGGAGGAACCATAAGAACAAAAGGAAATCTTATTGTAGTTCCTTATTAATCTTGGTAGCTTTAATGCTCCTAGTTGGAAGCTGCTTTTATTGTACAGTTTTTGCACATCTTTAATTGCCTGGGGAGAATTTGCTCATCATTGGCTTACCAGATTGATTAAGGAACTTCAAAGTTTGTACTCTTTTGGGAAGGCTTAGAAAAATACCGATTGATGATGTGATGCATCTTTCCTGATTCAAATCAATGAGTTTTGTGGAGTGCCAGGAAGTTTGGTATACTTGACTGGCAAACTTAGGCCACCCTGTTAAGGACCTTCTCATAAGTGTCTTCAGTGAGGGCAGGCTAAAAACAGACTCTTTAGCAATGTTAGAATCTTATGTGCATGACTTGCTTGGGTCATATTAGGGCAGTGATGGCTAACCTTTTTGCTGTTGTGTGCCAAAAGTGGGGGAAGCTCGGGGGTTGCGTCTGTGCATGCCCACACCCATAAATCAATGTATCCTGTCCCCCTGCGCATGCCGATGTGCCCCCCATGCTCCCCCGCTTTGGGCACATAATGGGACGGTGGTTTTTTTGCCCTCACCAGGCTTCAGAGACTTTCTAGGAGCCTGGCGAGGGTGAAAACGGTCTTTCCCTCCTCCCACCCAGAGGTCCTCCAGAGGCGGGAAACGGACCATTTCCTGACTTCCGGTGGAGCCCAAAGTCCTATTTTTTTTGCCTCCTCAGTCTCCAGAGGCTTTCTAGGAGCCTGGGGAGAGCAAAAACTGCCTCCCTCACCCCCCTAGAGGCCCTCTGGAGGCCAGAAACACCCTCCTAGAGCCTCTGCGCGAGCCCTTTACTTACCTCAAAATGGGCCGTAGAGACTCCTGGGACAGTAGGGGGCATGGCAAGCCAAAAATTAGCTGGCCAGTACGCGCATGCATGCTGGAGCTGATTTATGACAATGGCTCCCGTGCCAGCAGATATGGCTCCATGTGCCACCTGTGGCACCCATGCCATAGGTTCGCCATCACGGTATTAGGGCTTGTAATTGAAATTAATTTGCTGTTACAAGGCAACAAAAGCACACCATCATGAAAAAGGTAGTGCCTGTTGGGTATATTTCACCTGAGGAGGAAGAGTTGTATCTAGGTGTATATAGTGACTGGATTGGGCCAATCCATAGGGTTGGAGCTGTTGACTCCGCTTGGCTGAGATGAATCCAAAGCTGACAGAACTTCCTACCTGCACCCACTGAAAGCGCCTCAAACTTTGAAGTTTAGCCACCCGGACTTAAGCAGCAGCATATGACAGGGGTCCCCAACCCTCAGTCTGCGGTTCAGTTCTGATCCGCAGCCCCTTAGGAACCAGGCCATGCAAGCAGCAGGCAAGCGCACAAAGCTCCATTTGTGCAAGCAGTAGGCACAGGCGCAAAGCCATCCTCTCCCCTCTCTCCCCCCCCACTTCCACCATTGCCACTGCTGTCCCACAGAGCTGGAAAGATTGGGGACCACTAGCATATGATATAGAGAGCTGTGCTGTGTAGGTTGGTTAAATTTGTCAAGAAGCAGGCCAGTAGACTCTACAGAGTTATGCACCTCAGTGGTACATTTGGGTGGAAGCTTAGTTTGGCTTATTTATTGGCTTTACTTCCTGGGGGGGGGAAACCCCCACGAAGAACATATTTTCAAGCCTATTGTAATTACTTTGCTGTGCATTGCTTGGATTCCACATCATTCTGTCTCATGTCTTTCCCCTTGGATAGTTTGCTTGTTTACTGGAGTCCTGGTCTTGACCTATGCCAGGCCTATTGACAAATGTTTATAGATGCCTTCCTAAGATATTGGACTTCTTTCTTCCAAAAGGCAATTCTGCCTGAGCTCCTACTGTATATCACTGGATTGTGGCAGGGATCCAGCTTTTGCAATCTACTTGGCTGGCAGCCAGTAGTGGCTACTACTTTCTTTCTGTCACAAAGAAAGCGGCATTTATAGCTTTGCCATCTTCCCCACCATTCTTACCAGCAGTAAATATTTCAGCACCTATGCCAGCCTGGTGAATGCCATACATTCAACTCAGGACCGAGAGACTTAAAACTGCCCCAATCCTACAAGATTAACAGTTTGACATCACTGCCTACTTGACTGACTAGCTTTAAGCCCCTGTTCGTAATGCTAAGAGGTTATTTATACTACCACTTATATTGACGTTGCCAATAAAGAAATGTGACTTTCCATTTGCCCAAGGTAAAGTTAAGACTTGTGGCTGGCACCACTAAGGAAGCTGAAAGGTGAGAAAGTGAACGAAGCTCAAAGTAAGAGTAGAGTTACTATGGGAGAAGAACTTTGAGATGCAGTGAATTTAATGGACGGAAAACTCATGGCTATCTACTCTTGTAATATTGGAGAATCTATCACACCACTCTGTTTCTTGTCTCAGTATTTTTTTATATATGCAGGTGAAGTTGTGATATTATATATGGTAATAACCTAGAAACAAAGAAAAGTCATTGCATCTGTGAAGCATTTCAAAAGGCTACAGGGTGCTTCATGATTCATTTCATTGAAGTGGGTTTCTGCATCAGTTCTGCTCTGATAAAATGATTCAATCAAATCTTTGGTACATTGGAAGTCTTGCTTTAAAGCTTCGAACAGAACAGAGCAGTGTTTAAATTCTGATATTCCCCTTTAATGTGTTCATGTTTACGTTTTTGCTCATCAAAGCCATCAGAAAAACAAAACAAAACAAGGAAGACAAAGAATGATGTTAATAGAATTTTACACCTTTTTTTCTTTTGTAGTAGTTACAGCAAACAACTGCAGAGAGACAATAAACACTGGAAATAATGTGAATATGTATTATTTAGTGAGAAATTCCTAGTATCAAAGATGAGGAAAGCAGATTTTTACTTATGTAAAACTTTTTTTAAAGTTTTTAATAAAAAAAAGATGTTTCTGCATTTCTACTGCAACAATCACCATCTTCCATTGCTGCTAGAACAGAGCCCCTCCCCAACCTTTGGGGCACCAGGGACCGGTTTCATGGGGAAAAAATTTCCGTGGACCGGAGGGGGCATGATTTCGTGTTCTGCCTGCATCCCACGGATGGGGTTTTGCTTGTTTGCACAGCCCGATTGCTGGCATGCCATGGACCAAATATTCAAATGAAAGTTTTCTACCTGTGTGATAAATATTGTGAATTCATGTAAAAGCTACATTCATTTATATTGTTCAATCATTTGAACAGCAAACCCCTCACAGAATTGGTCCACAAACAGATAAAAAGGCAAGACAGCCTCATTCATTGTTCTTTTGGGAAAAGCAAACGTACACTGTGTGCACAATTATTAGGCAAGCTGTATTTTGGAGGATTAATTTTGTTATTGAACAACTACGGTGCTCCTGGTCAATCCAAAATGTCAATAAACCTCAAATCTGAATATTTAAGAAAGTAAAAGTGAAGCTATGGCTTTTGTAGGAGAATATCTATGTGTGCACAATTATTGGGCAACTATTCGTGTGCAGAATGATTATGCAACCACATGAAAAATGAAACGTTTCCCATCTCGCTCATTTATTTTCATCTGTTAAAGTGAGAATAATAAACAAACAACTCAAAATGTACAAATAAACAATTCTGACAGTTCAAAAAAAAAATCAATGACCAATATAGCCACCCTTCTTTTCAATAACAGACATTAACCCTCCCATTCATGGAGTCTGTCAGTTTTTTGATCTGTTGACAATCCATTTTTTGTGCAGCAGCAACCACAGCCTCCCAGACACTGTTCAGAGAGGTGTATTGTTTTCCTTCACCATAAATATCCCGTTTAAGAAGGGCCCACAAGTTCTCAATAGGGTGAGGGTCAGGTGAGGAAGGGGACCCATGTCATTATTCTTTCATCTTTAAGGCCTTTATTGGCTAGCCATGCAGTGGGGTACTTCAATGTGATGGAGCATTGTCCTGCATAAAAATCATGGTCTTCTTGAAAGATGCAGTTTTTCCTGCACCATTGCTTGAAGAAAGTGTGTTCTACAAACTGGCAGTAGGTTTGGGAGTTGATTTTGAGTCCATCTTCAACCCGAAAAGGTCCAACTAGTTCATCTTCAATAATACCAGCCGATACCAGTACATCACCTCCACCTTGCTGGCATCTGAGTCGAAGTGGAGCTCTATACCCATTACTGATCCAGTCACAGGTCCATCCATCTGGTCCATCAAGAGTCACTCTCACCTCATCAGTCCATAAAACCTTTGAAAAATCTGTTTTCAGGTATTTCTCGGCCCAGTCTTGTCGTTTCAACTTATGTGTCTTGTTCACTGGTGGTCGGATTTCAGCCTTCCTTACCTTGGCCATGTCTCTGAGCACTGAACACCTTGTATTTCTAGGCACTTCAGGTAGGTTGCAGTTCTGAAATATGACAGCACTGGAGGATAATGGGTTCCCGGTAGCTTCATGTTTGATTCTTCTCAAATCTTTGGCAGATAAGGTGTCTTTTTTTCTCAACATGTTTCTTGCGAACCTGTTGACTATTTGCAACAAAACGTTTGATGGTTCTCTGATCACACCCGTATATGTTAGGAATTTCAAGAGTGCTGCATCCCTCTGAAAGATTTTTTACAATTTTTGACTTTTCAGAGTCAGTTAAATCTCTCTTTTTAGCCCATTTTGGCTGAGGAAAAGAAGCTGCCTAATAATTATTCACACCTTGATATAGTGTTGATCTCAAGCCACAACCTCTGTCATTACACACATCACCTGATCTGCTTATATCCACTAACAGTTTTTTCTCCGACTGCCATCACTCTGCTAAACAAATAATTCCCTCAACACTGTCAAACTACTTACTAAG
>JANHFT010009997.1:395001-406143 GCA_032467955.1 Pseudoxenodon macrops | reverse complement strand
TTGTTTTTAGCCTAATCTTTATTGCCCTGCTTACAGAAACTGCCTCTTCTTTAACCCTTATTACATTCTTGGTAGTACGCCAAATAAGCCATGCCCACAGAACTGGTTGTTAAAAATTTTGAATCCCACCACTGCTTTTATCTTATATGCACACTTTTTTGCAAGTATCCTTTTAAACAAAGGACCATTCAAAAAGACCAATTCTACACCTTTACTATCTCAGGGTTCCCCCAACTCATTATTTAACTTACAGCCTATTGATGAATTTTTACATTCACACTTCTATTTATTCCTGGTCAATTGGTTCAGGGATCCATATATTCCATTTTCAATCTGTAACCTAGGAATAAAAGCCTGGTATCCTCCAAATATTTGGATGATAGTTCACATAATCCCTTACCATTGTCCTTACTACTGGAGCTGATGGCATTTCAAGTTTAAAATATGTGGAGATTTGCCAGTCCTTGATCTAACTATAGTTAGTCTTTTAACAACAGTAATTGGGACCAGAATTTCCATTGCTAAGCAATGTAGTCATAAAGCACAACATCATGTGGCCATGCCACTTAGCAACAGTAGTTCCAGAAGTTCCCAGGTATTGTTAAGCAAGGTCTATGTGGGTTGTTAAGCAAGGATCTCATATGATCATAACTTCTGACTTCTTGCTGGCATCCCCATCAACTTTGTGAGAAACTGGCAGGGAAGGTCACAAATTGCATTCATGGTACTATGGGACATTGCGATGATCAGAAATCTGCATCAGTTGCTGAACACTTGAATTGTTATTACATGACCATGGAGGTGCTGCAACAGCCAGAACTTTGAGGACCATTCATAAATAACATTTGTTTAGCACTGTTGCAAGTTTGAACGGCCACTGAATAAGTGGCTGTTAAATAAGGGCCACCTGTAGTACAATGGTGGGATTCAAATAATTTAACAACCGGTTCTCTGCCCAAATGATTTCTTCCAACGACCAGTTCATCAAACTGCTCAGAAAATTAACAACCAGTTCTCCCGAACTGGTGCGAACTGGCTGAATCCAACCACTGCTGTAGATGCTTCTGAGAAAAAGTATAACAAAAGATTTTTAAGCACAAGCCACCATTCTCTGTATCTGCTTTAGTAGTTGCTGAATTTTAAATTGGAGATCATTTTTTTAAAAGTCATAACTAGAAAAGAAAAGCAGAATAAAAAAAGATTCAGGCAATAAGAAAATATAAGAATTGCATTACATTAAATTATTTGAACCCTGTCACCACTGATACGAATTCTGAATGTCAGACATTCTGATTTAGGGATATAATTGATACAATACATAACCTCTAGATAACTATGTACTTTCTGAATCAGTAGCAGGCATAGGGCAAAGTGCTGGACTATCCCCATCAACTGAAGAGCAATCGTTTCAGTCACTATCTCAGCTCACCTCTTTAATTTTAGTATAGTTAAATGAGATGCAGGTTAGGGTTCATCCATTTTCTTCCCTCTTTCAGTTGCTCCCTCTTCATGCCAAAATGAGTGAAAACTACACTGAGAGATTTACTTTTACATTTATTTTTTACATTTATTTATTTTTATATTTGCTTATTTATTTTTATATTTGTTTATTTATTTATATATGTGTTTATTTATTTTTATATGTATTTATTTTAGTCAAGCAAGTATTAGAAAACAGATAAAAATATAAATATAATTATGAATACATAAAATGGATACGAATAAAAGGAAATATTAGGACAGGGACACTAGGCACACTGGTGTGCTTATACATGCCCCTTACAGACCTCTTCGGAATGGGGCAAGGTCTACAGTAGACAGTCTAATTGATTATTTTTATTAATTAATTGATTAGATTAAACAGTCTATTCTAATTGTCTGGAGAAGGCCCATTTTCACCTAGTGTCCATTCTATGCTTCAATTTGTCTTTGGCAGCTAGAGAAGGGGTTATTTTTGCATGACATATGCCATTTGGGGTAAGGTAAGTAACCCACAAATGAAGCAATGTATTTTGGGATCAACCAGGGGCTAATTCTCACTTCTGAATTACTGAGTGTCTGAGTTCATGTTACACATTGAGTGTTCAAATAATCCAATTAAACATGTCATGTGAACAGAGCCAATACGTCAGACAGAAAAATCAGGCACTTGCTAATATAAAAAAGTATGAAACTATCATTTTGACAGCATTAGTCCTTTTAAATCAAGTTCTTTGAATCACAGTCTGTAGGGAAAAATCCAGGGGAAAAAATGATTCAAATTAAATATAAGAAACAAAAACCCGATGTAATAGAGATTCCATGAATCCAGCTTTCTCAATTGTTAGGGGAGATTGTAACATATTCAAAATGTTGAAATGTTTCCAGTTTCCCTCATAGTTTTATTTGGCACACCCAATGCTGAAGATAATAAAAAAAAACAGATTAAACATTAAAAGAAAGTGCTTCTCTCTTATTCCCTTGTATGAAAAAGATAGCAAACAACAGTCTATAGCCTCCATACTTCTATTCTCTTCACTGATAATCCTTTCTAGAGAGTAACGGGTCCACATTTGAAGAAAATGCATTTCCAGGAAGAGCATGTATTTATGTTTGCAATCTGGCCATTTTCCAAGTGTTTAAGCATTAAGAATCAGGCAATTTAAAAATTACCATACACTAATAATCATAAGCGCAATTTTGCTGCAAGCTCAGTTCATGTCAATTGAGAAAAGGAATGCAGGAAACTACCTTATTTAATTAGACTATTAATTCATCTAATGCCATAATATCTACATGCCAATCTAAAGTCCATCAGACATGTTTTCTATGTAATCCAGTTGAAAAAGATGATGGTATACCAGCACTGACAACCATTGAACAATTCTGAGGAATGGAAAAGTAAAGAAAGCATTGTCCCTTATCATAGGAGATCACAGTGATCTGACTCTCAGTCTTTGCATAAACCCAGGGGACAACGTGTGCTTTTTAAAATTCTGGCTTCATATCATATCAGTTTTTTGATTTGAAAAATCTCACAGGGTTTTTCAACCTTCTGCATAAAATAAAAAAGCATATGGTTTAATCCAGTGGTGGTTTACTACTGGTTCGCCCCGGTTCAGGCGAACTGGTAGCAGTAGCGACAGGAGGCTCCACCTACCCACCCGGACATCATCACGGACACTCTGTGCATGTGCAGAAGTGGTGCACATGTGCATATCTCTGAACCGGTAGCAAAGGTAAGTGAAACCCACCATTGGTTTAATCTAACTTTGGTGGCATTGGATGCCCTGATGATTACTGCCCAGCAAAAGGTTTCCAAAATATGATAGTAGTCTTATCAATCTTGCATGGAGATATTTTCCATGCATGCATTCTATTACTTACATTATTGATATTGTTTCCTGGTTGCTTATTTGTACTCTATGACTATCATTACATGTTGCACCTTATCATTCTTGACAAATGTATATTGTCTTTTTATGTACACTGAGAGCACATGCACCAAAGACAAATTCCTAGTGTGTCCAATCACGCTTGGCCAATAAAGAATTCTATTCTATTCTACAACTGTAGATATGGCTCTGTACTTGGAATGCAGCTCAGATATACCAAGTACTTTTGTTACATATGTGAATGGGACAGCCTTGCAAGAGTTGCATTACATTAAAAAGAAATGGCCTCTCCAAAAGAATTTGGCTCCAGGACAGAAACACATGGCATATGAACTATTGATTGACCCAACAAAGACATTTTTCCTGCATATCATATATTCCTCCACATCACATAAAATTCATACTGATGAATTTTTTTGTGAAAGTGATGAACAAGGAAAGTGAAGGTTTTCATTATTTGAAATCAATGTTTCCAAGAATAACCAATGGCAAGATGAAGGAAGACATTTCTGTTGGTCCACAGAGTAGATATATCATCAATAATAAGCAGTTCAAAGACTTGTTAGTGGGGTCAGAGAAAATCACTTGGAAAGCATTCAAGGATAGCGCTGATAATTTTCTTGGCAACAACAGAGCACCAAACTACATTTAGCTGGTTGACAAACTTCTTACAGAATACATGAAATGCAACATGTCATTAAAGATTCATTTTCTTCATTCACACTTGGACTTTCCCCAAAATTTACGTGCAATCAGTATGAAAACGGTAAAAGCTTTCACCAGGCTACTATGGAAAAACTGGAATCTATCAATGTTGCCTAACTACGTATTGTTGGACACTGCAGAGAGAGGGAGAGAGGGAGGTTCTAGGGAGATGTTGATATTCTAGACTTCCCTGGATCAAGAAAGCTGGCTGGGTAACTCTAACCCAGCCCAGTCAGTTATCATTGTGGGAAAGTAGAAAATAGGAAAACTAGGCACACCGCCTGCAATTGTGCAAAATAAAGGCAGAATATAATCAAAATAATTCCTGAGAAGCATAGTATAAAGTAACCCAACATGATCAAATGTAACAATTGCGCAGGAGTAAACTGCAAATTGTGTGGTTAAGTTACTAATTGTAAGTTACTAAAAGTATGCATCACACTTTAATGTGCACTAGCTAATGTGAGCAAATGCAGTATTATAAAGTTGTTTTATTTTATAAACATTATTTATTCTATTTCTAAACAGTAGGTACCTCCTTTCTGTTACCATCCCAGATAATGTTATTTTTTTTAAAAAGTCAGACAAAATATTTGATGATCGAGTCAGAGAGAATACTAGTTATTTTGATAATGCTTAAACATAATCCCTGTTATTTTGATGACATTTTAAATTCCTAAGTTATAGGCACCATAGTTATATGTACTGTAACTTAATTATGAAAAGCATGCAGCACAATTTTGAGACTCAGGAGCACAACAATTAAGCATTTCTAGAAGATGAGTGTGGGAAGTGTAATCAAGGATGCTACAAAAAGCAAATGTTCAAATAGGAGCAACCTTATGTGACACAGCAGTCTTTCCAAGACTTCAAATTCTGGCAGCTCATTGCAAGAAATCTAAAGTCAAAGTAAATTAAAATTCTAGCCTATATTAGAAACAGGCAAAATGTAGGCAAAGATAACTCATATGACTAAATGGATTCTGATTTTATTAAATGGACTTCACCACGTTCCAGCAGTTAGCTGAACATAGAATAATCAACATTTAAACTACGGTAGTAACAACCTCCAGAATCAATATTCATTCAGAGAGAGTTATGAGACTTACTTTTCTTCCAAGATAATTTTAGGGAATTATCAGATGAGTATTTTCTATTTGAACAGTTTCTGTTTTTATTGATTATTTGTTTTAAAAAATGATACAAATGATACTTTCTATCCAAGTATCCGTTGGTCCCCCAAAGCCAAGACTCATATACAATCAAAGGATCACCGCCACCCAAAAACAAGTTGAAATAAATTATCAATAGAGTCTAATAATTGACTGAACAGGATGTAATCTCATCTTTTTATTGATACTTCAAACTGTGAATGAAATTACGTTTAAAAAATATTTAGGTTATTCTTGGTATCTGCATATTAGTTTGGAATCTTTGTAATTTCTCTTCCAAGAATCAATAAGTGGAATTGCTAATATTTTATGGGTTTGCTTGGACCATTTTCATTTTCTTTAAAAAAAAAACAAAAAAAAACCCAGTATATACTACCTCTCTCTCTTTTTTTTTTCTCTCTCTCTCTGAATGTTTGTACTTTGGATATTTAAAGTTAAATTTTAATATTTTACTCTTTTTTAAAGAATTAATGAGAGAAAGCCAGGTAAGCACTCTGACAGTAACAGTAGGTGCTACTAATTAGCAGTAACAACTAGTAAGCTGCTACATTCAAGCAGGAGGTGGGCTATATGTGACAAGCCAGATTAACATGTGTAAATCTTATTCACATCTTTAATTTCTTTTTTTTTAAGTTGACATGGCTTCATTAGTGGATGATGTATGACAGATTTTAGAATTTCTGTCATAGTGCACTGAGTTCTAAATAAATTATACGTCTGAAAACTTTCCATATTTTTCAAACAACAAAGAGATATTTTTCTCATATAAAAAGATTATTAGGTACCATTTAAAAATTATAGCATATTGTCTGCATAATTGACTCTGTCTTGGTATAGACTTGTGATATTGTTTTATTTTTCAGAAAACGTCTCAGTTGCAAATAATTATACAGTATCTTAAGAAATGTGCTACAAACACACAGTTTCTACTACAATACTATTTTACAGTAGTAGTTTAGTTTAGTTCTTGTGCTTTATCATTGGACCACACAGGTGGCACTTCCTAGCTAATGTTGATTGTTCTTGAAAAAGCTAAACAGGATCAGAGATGGTCAATAATTTAATGGAAGATGATAGAGAAATTCCTGAACTACAGGCTAGTCTAGCATCGTAGAAGAATACAGAAACAGCCACAGTTGCAGTTGCTGGAGAGAGAGAAAAGGATGGCTACAATCACCAAAACTCAAGACCTACTAAAGGGAAACTGTGGTGGAATGTAGCCTGGATTCCCAGGAGGGAGGGGCTCCATTCCAGAGACAGTGAAGTTTAGATAGTTTGTTTGGGAGAAAGAGACTTAAGAAGGGTCCTCCCAAGCAATTCTCAAAGTATATCTATAATGATGGAAATACTTGTTTTAGTTTGGCAAGATTTCTCCTTAGAGGTGAGGAACAATAAATGAAACCATTCAGAAGTAATTCCATATGTCTTTCTTGGTTCTTGGGGTCTGACAAACTGTCTTTTTATCAATTTGAACATGCAGCAAAATTTCATAATGTAACATTAAAATACTTGCTAAATCTAATTAAATTTAACAATTCATAGCCCCTAAATTTTTAGCAAAAATGCAAAACTGTAATTTGGTCTTGAGAAATGTGAAGATCTCCATATAATGAAAAGACGAGTTTCACCCTAGGAGGAATTTCTGGTAACCGTTGTTCTTGATAGTAATACTTTTATCGTAATTGCTACAAATATCTGAAATTCAGTCTACATAGCCAGATAGTTGTGCTCATACTTCTATCTATGTAACTCAGCCTAATCACCATATGAATTTTAATTATAACTTCCCAAATTCTTAAGGATAAGTTGGCCAAAAATTCTGGAAATGTATCCTCAACTCATATGGGAGGCATCACATTGGGGAAACCATAGTCCATACCCTACTACAGGCAATCCTCGATTTATAACCACAGTTGAGCCCAAAATGTCCATTGCTAAGCAAGACAGTTGTTAAGTGAGTTTGGCCCCATATTATCACCTTTCTTGCAAGACAGTTGTTAAGTGAATTACTGCAGTTGCTAAGTTAATAACATGGTTCTTACATGAATCTGGTTTCTCCATTGACTTTGCTTGTCAGAATGTTGATCGCATGATCCCAGTATACTGCAGCCATCATAATATACATGCCAGTTGTCAAGATTCCAATATTTGACCATGTGACCAGGGATGGGGTTAAAAAATGTTGCCCTGCCCGGGCACCAGAGGTTTTTCTCGAGCCTCCGGGAGGGTGAAAAACGGCCTCCCCAGGCTCTCGAAGCTATAAACGGTCCCATTTCCAGCCTTCCTGAACTTCTGGCAGGCCCGTTTTTCACCCTCCCCAAGTCTCCACATGCGCTCTGCACTTACCTGCATCCAAAAAGGGCAGTGTGGGGATCCTGGGAGGAGCGGTGTGGGAGGGGCAAGGCCAGCAAGGAATGGGATTTGGGGGTTCTCTGAACTGCACAGAATCTTAGCTAGAGGTTCTCCCAAACCCCTGCAAGCCCGTAGCAGCCCACCCCTACATATGCCCATGGGGATGCTGCAATAGTTATGTGAAAAACTGTCATGTCACTTTTTTCGGTGCCATTGTAACTTTGAACGGTCACTAAACAAAAAGTTGTATGCCGAGGACTATCATTACATGTTGTACCTTATCATTCTTGACAAATGTATCTTGTCTTTTTATGTATACTGAGAGCACATGCACCAAAGACAAATTCCTTGTGTGTCTAGTTCCCACTTGGCCAATAAAGAATTCTTTTCTATTCTATACATTTAAAAGGGGGAGGAGAGACTTTTCAAGTGAGTTGGTGTTACACTTGAGTATCAAAAAAGCAATTTGTAAAATATGCCAGTGCATTTTATTCATTGCTTTTGAATAATGATTTCATCAGGAAACAAAAGTAAATGAAAAATGAAAAATGAGTGAGATACAAGGGATCAATTTAATAGAAGATGAGTTTAATTCCAGATGGCCATAGTAGTAACTGCTGGCATTTGCTGTTTCAGGGATTCTACAAGTTGATTTGTACTAAAATACCTTAGCCTTTTCATGAATTTAGGTTTCATTTTTGTATTTTTAAGGTTTGATAGATGCTTCAAAGTAGAGGTTGACACTTTCAAGAGTGAGCATGATTGTAAATATAATATATTAGATCTTAAAGAGAACTTTATTTTACATTCCATCAGATAGTTGCAACCCAAGTATGGTCATAGAATGACTGATGGGCTGTGAACAAGCAGAACACACACACACAAACACACACACACACACACCACATACAACCAAAGCACAGAAATTCCATTATTCACACTTTACGAAAACCATTGATTTTTCTAGTATTGTTCTAGGTAATTAGGTTATATGTTTTTCTAGGGTGGCTAAAGCTCTGGGAAGACAGCATGAGATAATGTAAAAGGCTGAATCTGCAAAAGTAATAAGATTCAGGCTTTCGGAAATAAGCAATCATCCACTGGATTTCACAGCTCATGAGGAATTGCATAAATCTGGGGCCTGAGGACCATTCTCAGCCTTTCAGAATATTTCTTAAAGTGAAAGGAAATAGGGCAAAAATTAAATGTTCTTGAATTTCAGTGTAATAAATATTAATGGTGGTGCTCAGTGGTTAAAGACACTGACTTGTCAGCTGGAGAGCTGATAACCTGAATTTGAGATCTGAGCACTGTGCAGTTGGGTGAGTTCCTATTACACTTGCCTCAGCTCCTGGCCACCTAGCAGTTCGAAAGCATTGAAATGCAAGTAGATTAATAGGTACCACTTCGGTGGGAAGGTAACAGGGTTCCATATAGCCATGCTGACCAGATGACCACAGAAATTATCTTTGGACAACCCCTGCAGTGGTGGGTTTCACTTACCTTTGCTACTGGTTTGGGAACAGTAGTGGGCGCATGCAGCGCTTCTGTGCATGTGCAGAGTGTTCTTGATGACATCAGGCAGCTGCTGCTACCAGTTGGCCCGAACGAGGACAAACTGGTAAGAACTCACTCCTGCTTCCTTGGCCAAAAAACATAAATTAGCACCGTGTTCTTGAGTTGGGCACAACTGGATAACTGGACACAGAAAACTTTACCTTAAATAAATTATAATAGATAATATCTGGGGTGGGAGGTGGGAGTGATTTTGTTATATTGTACTATATTAATTTATTTCATTCTTTTTGTTAGTGTTTATTGTTTTAAATCTAGTTTTATATTCTGGAAGCCGCCTTGAGTCGCCATGGGTGAATAGGCAGCAATGTAAATAAATTAAATAAATGAATGAATAAATAAGTGTCAATTAATTGAATCAAGCCAAAACAAAGACAAAACATTCTCTGTGTAGTTAAAGGTTTCTTCCTTTTCATACCTAACATTATTTATTCTCCATCTACTTTTGAAGGAGCTCCTACCTTGGACTTGACAGGCAACTGCCTACTACTTAGTGCCTTCCCATTTGATTTCTTTGGGTGGCTTGATTTCTCACAAGTATCATCTCTAATTGTCTCATGGTTTAATTAAAAGCTAGTTTGCATCCTTCTGACAATCTTAATTAAACTTTTGGTCAGAAAAAAAAAGATTGGGGGTGGAACATTTAGTAAATGCATTTAGTAAACGCATCAAAACGCATTTCCCTCCTACACTTCTACCGATTGTCAATGATTTCCAAACAATGGATATTCATTACATTGTTTGAGAAGGAGCTCACAGGACAGGACCATTAAAGGAATAGGAAAATAGCAAAGTGCAAAGGCCCTACGTATAAGAAAGCTATTAGATTACAACTTTGTAGTGATGGATTAGTTTTTTTAGAGATTTGTTTTATTTTGTCTTGTTTTTTACAGTTATGGAGTCTTAGCAGTCTACCAAGTATAACAGGATATTGGTTAGCAACAATAGCAGCAGGAAAAACCTATTAAGATGGGGGTCAAGTAACTGAGTGTGTTGTTCAATTCCCCACCCAGCCATAATCTCACAGAAGGAATCTAGTTAAATAGCTATGATTTATTTAAACAATGGTGATTTACTACTGTGATCAATAAGGTTGCCCAGACAGTGTTATGGAGGCAAAGAAATCTCTCCCTCAACCCCCTCCCAAAATCATTTACAGTGGAATTGCACATACTTTGCATTAAAACTCCTACCAGAAAAAAGTTGTTTTTCATACAGAAATACTTTATCTTTGTGTTCTTCAAAAGTCATTTGATTAAGGGTGCATAAGTGAACATAAAAATGGTTTGTCAGCATGCAACGATATTAATCTCCCTTTAATGTGGTGGCGTAAATCGACTTTAACAAGCTGGTGCAGCTTGTTATACAAATTGGCATATAAATGCTTATTCAGAAACCAGAATATTTTTTTATTATTTTGACTAATGGCTACTAATTTGAGGTAGTTGTCCTCTTGATCTTTGTGTTATACATCAACATGTCAGTTCTGCTCCACTGTATTCACACCTTCACTCATGTGAATATTATTATGTCTATTTATAAAGTGGCCTAAAATTTTCTGGCATTTCTATCAATTCATAGCAAATTCACAATATTTATGGTCCTCCTGCAATTGTATACATGGGATTCTACTAATGTGTTGCAAAGTAGGCTCCCATTGACTTTGCTTGCTAAGCTTACAGGAGATGAAAGCATTAAAGGAATCAATCAGCAATATCTTACCAGGGCAGAGGTGGGTTCCTACCGGTTCTATCCAGTTCTATAGAGTAGGTAGTAATTCCACAATGACGTCACGGAGCTGGTTCCTTCTGTTGTGGCCCACCAGTGGCCTGTGCAGCTGGTAGCTGATTCAGACAGCGAGGAGGCTGGTGTGATGATTCACCAGTGGTCTGTGCAGCTGGCACCAGAGTCGGACAGTGAGGAGGCTGGAGAAGACTCGGTGCCAGAGGCAGGGATTCAGCCAG
>JANHFT010009997.1:346941-358237 GCA_032467955.1 Pseudoxenodon macrops | reverse complement strand
AAGTATTTGTGTACCTCTTTTATTGTTTTGTGTATAATAATTGGTATATCTTCTTTTTGCATTTTACCCATTCTCTGCAGTCCTATTATCCATTTCTAGCCATCTGGGCATTGAAGTTAGATTCAGTCAGATTTACGTTTGAGTCGGCCAGAAGAGGTGAGCGGCAACTGTGTGACTGGGTGGGCAGGACCAACCAGGGACGATTTTTACCAGCTCTGCAAACCGATTCAAATTGTCCCTACCACCGCTCCCGAGCCGGGCCGAGGAGGTTGAATTTCACCCCTGGTCTGAACCCTGATACAAAGAGATCACAATAATTAGCTTCATCTAGAACTCTTTGCAAGTGATATCCCCTTACATTCTCTAAGTTCTTTCCCAGGCAGGAAAAGTTAGAAACAGATGATAGCTATCTAATACAGCCAGAGTAAAGGATGATTTATTGAGGAAGAAATGTACTGTAGCCTCCTTCAAGGAAAAAAAAGACATGTTTTCTCCCCTCAAAGAAGCATTAACAGCCTCTGGTATTCGGGTGTACACATCCCTAGTGGCCTTCCAAAGACGAAGCCCATAGACCCCAAACTCCAAGTGTAAGAGAGACCCTGTCCCATTTCTTCAAACTCAAGCAAATGCCAGATGATTTCAAAACACACTTTCCAAGTCACATCGTTTGGATCTATACATGCAGCATTGCGGTAAATATGAATGATTTTTCTCAGCAAAACAATTGGCAAAAAATGTTACATCAGCCTGCAGGGAGATATGACTTGCTGCTCTTTCCTCAAAAGGGAACAAGCCACTGTAAACAGTGCCACTGAATGACGTTCTGCCAATGCAGTAAGAGCAGAGATATACTGATGCTTTGCCACCCTTATTGCTGTTGACGTTAGGCTCATAGCAGTATTTGGTCAAACTCAGCTCTTGTTTCAATCACAATGCTCTGGACATTACTTTTGCTGCTTCATCATTGACAGCTTCTTGGTAAAATAAGGAGCTCCCTTAGGATCAGAGTATACCGAGGAGCTCATCCAATGCTCACCATATCTTAATTCCAGAATTTGACATGACTTATGGCAGAACTGTTTGCCATGACTACTACTAAGAAAATCCCTAAGCATCTACAGTTAGATCCATAAGTTCTCTAAGGTAGGACCATCTAGTCCAGGGGTCACCAAACTCAACCACTTTAAGACTTTTAGACTCCAATTCCCAGAATTCCCCAGCCAGCTTTCCCAAAGATGACTCACAAAGCTTTCCAAAAGCTGACCAGACTATGTTAAAATACTCAATAATGTGCTCTTTCAGGTCATAGGCCACCTGTTCCAAAATAAAGATTCAGTTAGGCTTATACTGGGAAAATGTGTTATTTTATGTATAACAAATCCTGGGAGTAAATATAACATTAGATCAATTAATTCTGTATAGACAGATTGTTGCATAAATGTGATAGAGAATTACATACCTCTTAACTACAAAATGGTTTTTCTGTAGGACATTGAAGCTTAATGTATTGCATTTTGGTACAAAATTATAAATTTTGAATAGTTAATCTGTTCCAGAATTAATAGTAATTTAGTCGCCTTTCCCCAGCAAGGGGCCTTCCAGAAGATTAGACAGGTTGGAAGTTCTAGATCTCAAGTCCATTACACAAGAAGGAAGGATTGTCTTAGCCAAGGATTGTTGTATACAACAGCATTTCATTTCAAAGTATCCAATATCTATTTTGGCAATGAAGAAAGCCAGTGAAATAATAGGACTACACTGAATGCTATCTATAAAGTTTAATTACAAATCAGTCTTACTCTTAAAATAAAGTTTACATGATTTGAAATTTTCTTTTCTAGAACAACTTTGGGCAAAATTCTGCTACAGAATTTTGATTTCCACAATCCTTACCCAGAGACCCAAATACATTTGAATAGCACAGGTTTTGGGAAGGTTGTCTCAGAATCGATGTCACTATTAGCATTTTAAAATAAATATATAAATATTCAGCAATTCTGCAGCCAAGTTAACAACACCAGCACCAACCAGTCTTTCTCTAAGTCATGCCATGCATATATATATATTTATCAGCACAGAAAAATAAAGAGAGGAATGAAAATAAAATACATATCTAAAAGCTTGTTACGTTTTCTCTCCCTTTTGCAAGCAACTCTTTTTGATCACATATGCTGCCCTCAAAGTAGTGTGTAAACATAAGACAAGGAACAAACTGATTCATTAAATATATATGGAATGCCACCACTTACCTGTCAGGCGATCAGCAAGGACAAGACAGCAAAGGGGGGGGGACAGAGAGGGGGGGAAAGGGCTGGAAGGGATAATTCACAGCTTATAAAGGATATGGATTGCACACCATCTTGATGCACCAGCTGCGAGGGCTGGTTGTCTGTTTTAGGCAGAAGAAAACCACGGGGGCCAAATCAGGATGGGGCACATTTGGGTCCAGTGGGGGCACATCAGCATCATCCTCATTGTCCTCTAGGTCTGGGGACGGCGGTGGCTGCTCCAATGAAGTTGGCGGCTCACTCATTCCCAGGTCCACATGTTCCAGGGAGCACATTGTGGGGCTGTTGTGAACTGATGGGCTCCCCAAATGCCAGGCAGAGGAGTGGTGGGAGCCATGCTCTGCCATGCTGGCACAAAATGAGAACTCCTGAAATGCATAAAAAAAAGGGTAGTTGAACATTTCCTCCCAATGGATCATATAGCAATAGCACTTAGTGCTTTACTGCCACCTCTAAGCAGTTTACAAAGTCAGCATATTGCTCCCAACAATCTGGGTCCTCATTTTACCGACCTTGGAAGGATGGAAGACTGAGTCAACTTTGAGCCGGTGAGAATCGAACTGCTGAATTGCTGGCAGCCAGCAGTCAACAGGATTAGCCTGCAATACTGCATTCTAACCAGTGTGCTACCACGGCTCATGATTCTCTCTCATTTTTGGCTTTGACAGCACTGGCAAGAAACAATGTTGGACCATGAAATTATTAGCTAAAGCTCCAGTTCATACTGAATGCTTTTTCGTAACTCCTTTTCATTCTATTTACATCAAAAACATTTTGTTTCATTTTTTTAAAAATAAAGGCATTATTACCATCCACCAATAAAAAAACCAAAGGAGTCTGCACCATTCTGATTAGTATACTGGGGATGTGAGTTGTCTGGATCCACAGCCAAATAGGTTGACAGCTCAACCAATACACCCTGCAAAGTTGTCTTGTATTGTGGGATGAGTTGACACTCACGACTCGTGTTGCAAACTTTGCCTGCAGTGATGTAATCAACAGAATGTCTCACCACATGATGCCTGAATCTACCACATCCTTTATTTCCATTAAAACGGAATGCAGTATGATTCAGCACCAATAAAAGCAAATACGTTTTTATACAAGGCATCATTCAAGTGGAATGCACAGCCATCCCATAAAAGGATGACCAGCAATTTAGATGGTTTTAAAAGGAGTTTGGATAAACTGAAAAAAAAAAGTAGGAATCAGTCTCTACATAATTGCTTACCCTACCTGGAACTACAAACAACGTATCTTCAATATTAGCTGCTGAGAAACAGTAGGGCTTCCTTTCCATACTTGTCAGCTTCCTGAATCTTTCCAGTTCCCTACTAACTGGCACAGAATCCTGGATCAGACCTTTTTTGACCCAGCAGTCTCTTTGTGTGTACCAATCTGATTGTGCAACTTGGCATTTAATCTTCTCAGACATGGATGTCTCACTCCAGATATTCACTTCATCTCCAAATACAGTACTTCCAATATTAATTATCAAATTAGGAAATTGCTACTTTATCAAATCAATATCAATCCTAAATTCAAACCACATTAATGGATCCATATATGCCATGAAAACTGCATTTTCTTCTCAAAAGCATTATAGCTTAGCAAGATAATTGTACGCACAATGATGGGAGAATAATGATATTGTCACAGCAGAGGAATGGATTGTGAAAATATCAGAATCACAGAAATGGCAAAATCGAGAAAAAAAACTTTTTTGAAAGTTTGGAATATGGACATCTTGCTAAAAGAAGGAAGAAATCAAATGACGGCTTACAAGTCTGAAGACTAACTTTGATTACATGTGGGGCTAAAATAATTTTTATATATAATATCTAAGAGGGAGGAGAGTTTATAAAATTGTAACTATCATTTGAAAAGAGTATTGGATATCATTATATTTCTTAACTTTAGTTCTTTTCTTTTTCATTCTTGATTTTTTTCCCTCTTTTTCTCTTTAATTTTTCTTTCTTTCATTTTGTCTTTTATTCTTTTTCTTCTTTTTAAGAAAAACTCTTAATAAATATAACTAACAGTAATATACCGTAACTAAGTAAAAATAAGACAAAAGGATTTCAAAACCCTGAAAATTTGTGAGACAATAAACCTTTCTAAAGGAGGTCTTGACCACTTTCCTGAAAGTAAATACCTAAATTCAACTTAGCAAATAAATCAGTACAATTGGCTCTGATATAATCCAGTACAAGAAAGGAACTCAGCCCATTCTAGAAACAAAACATCTACTGAAACAAGTACGCTATTACATCTGCCTTTAATTATCTTAAAAACAATCCTGTAATAAAATGAAAAAGAACTATACAATATTGGCTTCTTCAATATAATTAATACAAAAAGAACCAAAGGTTACAAGAAATAATAGGACGTAGGGCTCTTTACAAAAGACCTGAAACACTGGTGGATTTAATACTGAATGCCCCACTGAATAGCTTTCAAGTAATTTCAAAAGCGTATAATGACTGTTGACTGAATTTTAAGAAATGCCACCAATTGTCTATGACAAGACCAGCTCCACTATTAGGCAGTTTGTCACAAAAGGATGACAAATTATCAGCCGCCACCAGAAATTGGGAAAGCTGCATGAAGAGTTCTGTGTCTCATTTGCTAAAATCATTTGACTGGCTTTGGGTTCAGTGCACAAGGACTTTGGAGAGGAGGCAGGCAGGGGTGGGTTCTGCTTCTTTTTGCTGTCGGTTTGCTCAGGGTTGCGCTGTGTGCCCACACATGAAGCGCGCGCACAGCAGTAAAAAAACTAGCTTCTGTGCATGCGTAGGAGCAAAATCCAAGATGGCGGCGCACACGGTGACACCGATGGAACCAACTCTGTGATGTCACCATGGAGTTACTACCGCTTCTATAGAACCGGATAGAACCAGTAGGAACCCACCTCCAGAGGCAGGCGGTGGAGAAGACATGACTAGTTACACTAATTCATATAGCAGAAAACCTTGGATCAGCCCAGGGGTGTTTAAATCAATAACCAAACACAGACCAAAAATAAAAGGTTGACATTTGACCTGGGTTTTATTTTAAAAAAACTTGCTGGGCTGTCATAGAAAGGATAACTACCCCAAGAGACAAGTAGAATAAGCAGGTTTTGGGGATAATCCTTCCTATTTCTACCACCATCCCTTTTTCTCTCTCATCTTTACTCCACCTCTTACAACAAAATATTATGCAATTTCCTTGAAAGAGATTTATTTCCTTCGTCTGATAAAGTGGCCTCAATGCACAAAATCCAATGATAAAATAAAATTACGCAGATGCCTCTAGCTTTAATGATTTCATTTACTGTTGTCTTTTAATAATAATTTTCAAAGGGATGTTCAATGTAGTTTTAATGGATTTGCATTTATATAAAGCCTCCAAGCATCAATTGTTTGAGTTGAGGGGGGAAAGGAGGAGCTATGCAAATATTTGTAATTATTCTGGTTTTCTCCTGCATTTGAGAAGCTTCAGCAGACAGCAAGTACTTTAGGATACAGAGAGAGAGAGAGAGAGAGAGATTTTTCATAGTAAAGTGCAAGAGCGCAACAGAAATAAAGACAGAAAATTGCAGGATATTTCTTTCCAGTGTCTTATACAATGGCCTTCCAAATCTCTATGTAATGAAAAGATCCTTCTGATTCTGCATTATGAACAGAGCATCATAAAATAGCCAGCCATACAGAATTGGCCTAGATAGCAACCCAAGACTATTTTAAAGTATCAGCTCATAGAAAAATCCAGTTCTCAACACCACAGGATTTATTCATGTCAATGATCCAAAACACAGAGCTTCTCTCTCACTCTCTATCCTTAATCCCTTCCCTCCTCCCTCAATACTGAATGCTGTCTTTCCTGGGATTTTTCTATCTGTAAGCTATATTTTCTGTTCTATACTATACACTCCACTTCAATAAACTTGGCTTAATCTAAATCAGTGGTCTCCAACATTGGTAACTTTAAGACTTGTGGACTTCAACTCCCAGAATTCCTCAGCTAGTTTTGCCAAGGTTGGAGACCCCTGATCTAAATACTTTGGACTTCCTGCTATTTATCTGGAGACTTTTTCTCCTCTCCATCAAACTGTCCTTAGGAATTCCAGCAATGCATCATCCAAGATGTTCCGCTACCTCACACTCTTTTGTGTTTATTTTTATACCCAAATCTACTTTGTTTTAATAATTCTTATTTCATTTCTTTCTACCTGAAATCAGCTTACTACCAGGCACCCAGGTTAGGCATAAATGGGTTGTATATTAAAACCAATATAATACATTGGAGGGAAGTCTACATCATGCTGGTTTTTTTCTTAATTCTGTACAGATACAGATATTTGCTAGAAAATCTGGATGATGGAAAAGAAATGTGTCCATCAACGGAATGTTCTATTATTTTTTGAAAAATATTGGCTTGCTTTCAAAATACATTGTTAATCTGAGTAACTTGAAAAAATATTTAAAATATTTTAGAATAAAAGTTACAGTTACAAGTTGTTCCATTTTTAAAATAAATCATTCCCACCACTTCTAATATTCAGACTGTGGGTGTGTTGCTACAGCTATAACAGCATCAATATGCAGAAGAAGGACTTATCTACAGATTTGGAAATGCCACATCTCCAGAATCAGCAGCTCTCCCAATTCTCCAAAAGGAATCAGAATTTGAATTCCAGAACTATGCCTTTCTGTTTCTTCTCATCTTAAAGATGCACATCTACCATTATACAGTTAATCTTCTATTTTTCAGCCTTGCAAAAATCTGAGACCTCAGAATTAGGGTCCCTAAGGACAAGAGTCAACGTTTCAAGCTACAGAATCATCAAGCTACTATCCTTTTAATAGAATCCTAAATCTGGAAGTGACCATCGCACAACATTCTGCTCAGTGTATGATCCTCTAAAGCAGTGTTTCTCAACCTTGACAAGTTGAAGATGCCCTAGGAATCCAACAAATTGAAATCCACATACCTTCAAGCTGCCAAGGTTGGAGAGTCCTGCTCTGGAGCATCAATGACTGTCCAGCATTTATTGAAGACCTTTCACCAATGAGAATTCACCACTTTATAATTCACCACCACATGCACATTGTTACAATGACAAAATTTATCCTGACATCTAGCCTGACCCTCCTTCCTTGTATTTTCATTCTTCATCCTGTCTTCTAGGTCAATAGAGAATAATAATCCACACCTCTTTGTGTGCAACAACCCTTCAGCTATTTGAAAACTGCTATCATATCTCACCTCAGATATTTTTCTGAAGGCTAAACATATCCAGATCCTTTAACGATTCCTCATAGGGCTTGGCTTCAAAATTCTTCATCATTTTGGAACTGCCCTCTAAACCTGATCTAGTTTGTCTCCATTGTTTTGAACCAAATAGGGTCAGATCCTGGCAGAGTAGAGTGGAACAACTGAGACTCATGATCTGGACTTTATGCTTCTCCTAACACACCTCAAAATAATAACCTGAACATGCATTGTTCTGGTCTTGGAAACAGTAAATGACTCCTTATTCTTTTTTCTTTCTGAAAATGATGTGTGTTAAGCCTATTTTAGGCATATGCTTTTGATATTTCCTGCCTCAAAAGAGTGGGAATCTGTAACTCAACATTGCATTTAAACATAAGCAAAAAGTCCCGAAACCACAATCTGTTTATTCTAGGGAGAGCACACAAAATTGTTAAAGAACACATTATGATCTCCGCAATCCTGACAGTTCATTGTCTTATCAAGACTGAGACCTTGTTTGGCTCTTCAGCACTCTAGGAGTGTTCAGACTCTTCAAAATCCTCAGGCAGATCAGAATAGAGGCAATTCTAACATTTTCAGGAATATTGAAAATATTTGTGAGGGGAAAAAACTGATTTGGCTGACTTGCTAACTATGACCTTTTCGGGAGGCTGTAACTACAGTGACTCATTTCCTTGCCATCTCCTGGTTAGACTACTACGATTTGTTCTATATGAGCTGTCCTTGAAGATGACTCAGAAGCTCCAGCTGGTAGAGAATATGAGCACCTATCTGCTGACTCAAGCAAACTGGTATAGCAAAACGACACCATTGTTACAGGGGCTGCACTGATAGCCAGATTCCAAGTGCAATTCTTAACTCTTTATGGCTTGGGTGCTTGTTACCTTTGAGACCATCTGTTCCAGGGGTGGGTTCCTCTTACCGTCCCTGCCGGTAAGCGTGTGTTTTGCGCACGTACACGCACTATGCTATTGTGCGTGCCCCATCACATTCAGGTAAAAACCCTCTGCGCATGCACAGAAGATTTTGCACATGTGTAGAGGGTTCTTTTCCAGCCGCTTTCAAGCAGCGGCAACCGGAGGACTGGTTCGGGGGGGGCAGGCGGCCCTTGCTGCCGGTTCGGCGAGTGGGGGAAAATTCCTGCCACCGGTTCAGGCAAACTGGTCCAAACCGGAAGCAACCCACCACTGATCTATTCCAGGTCGAATCTGCCTACCTACCCAATGCATGTAAGCTAAGGGGCATGCTATGGGACTCCAATCCTCAGAAACAAGAGGGCAAGGCCACAGTTGTCGATATGCGTCATAGCTCCCTCCCTCTGGAACAGTTTCCCTCCTGAGGTCAGGATGGCTCCTATCTTATTATCATTCAGAAAACCAGCTAAGATCACACTTTTTGCAGTACGGTACCTTGGAGCCCTGTAATGAGGGCAGTTATCTTGGCCAACGTGAATTCTCATAGGTATTTTTAACTGATTTCATTGATATTTATATTATTTTACAATTGGAAGCCACCTAGACTCATATGACTGCAAATATGCAAACAATTCTAATTATGGGAAAAGCCTCCCCAAGCCATTTAAATAAAGACTAACAATGCTCCTCATCCAAGGATGCTTCTGTAATGAGCTAACTTGAAACATGGGTGGCCATATAAATTTTTAAACAACTAAGTAAATAAATGTTTCAGAGGATGCCAAACCTGGAGACATAAGTGCAGCATCTGAAATTCGGGAGGGGTGTGTGTGTTCCACACTACAAACTTTATTTTGCAGACTATACTTTTTTGTGTTATGGATGCATTTTCCATCACAATAAATTCAACTGCTTTTAATAGGAGGCAAATTTTCTTATGTAAGCGGGTAGGAGATCCAACTCTGAAAGGATTGAGAGGAATTAAGAATTGAAATGAAAATGTATTACAATTACAAAATGTCTTGATGGAAATCCCATTACCTTGGGTTTCTAGTGCTACAATCCTAGGCATACTTTTCCAAAAGAAGGTCCTATTGAAAATTAGTTTAACTGAGTTATTTTTAGTTCTGCTTTGTAAGACTGTAACCTTTGTTATACGTTCCAGATGAACACATAAGGACTTATTACTCCATGTAAGACTGTTTGCTTTTTTCACTGGATACACACTGTTCTTTGACTGGTCACCACAATGCTCACCTTTTACCTTGATCCTGCTACTTAAACCATAATGTAAGTATTGAAATACATTTCTCCTGGTGTCCAAACATGGTGATTACCAGTTTGGTGCCGGTCAACCCCATGCCTTATAGTCTTATATACCGTCGTGTTGTTTTTAACGCTTTGCTTTAAAAAAAATAGATGGGATTTTTTGGCAAGATGCAAAGGACCTGCTTCAAGCATAAACCAAGAAACTTGCACAAGCTCTGTACAAATCATTGGGTTACTACCTCAACCAGAGCAGTGCTTTGTTTGCAAATTATCTACCTGGCAGGGGAAAAACACAGAAATTAGATGGAGCAGAAGAGAGGAAAACTAACAGGGATGACAGAGATCAAATGAGCATTTTGTGACTAGTCATGCTTGTAAAAGTGCACACAGAAAGCTTTTAAATTCCATAGGTACCCATCAGCTAAAAGTAGTTGAGGACTGGAACATAATGCCTCAAAACACAAAGATCTAATTTTGGCTTTAAACATTTTAAGCTCAGGAACGCTGTTGTGGTGGATTTTTTACATTACAGAGGACTGCATTTAATTACCTTTGAGGCTGCTTGCAAATCTTTGAAAACCATGTCCAATGAACCCCCAGTATTTGGATGCTTTTATAGCAACTACAACAATCAAGGCAAATTATCAGCTCATCTTCATAATCATTGCACATTATCCCTTTGCTAATTATTTAATGTTGGATGATCAAGCGATTAGTCCTGAGGCACATCACCCTTGCAAGAAGAGTCCTTTCTTTTCCCCTCTAGGTAAGATTTACCCTCCATCCTATTAACATGTTATGCTTGAACCCAACCTCTACTCCATTAACATTGCAGAAGAGGAAAGGTATGAAGAATAATTGGAAGAAATTGTTGTTTCGTTACGTGAACCTGCCCTCCATGCTCCAAAAAGCTGGTCCTGCTCTGCCATCTCTGAAACAATTCCAAACTATGTTTCACAAAACTGTATAATTAGCAAGACAAAGCAGTAAAAGCTTGAAAAACAATCTCATTAGCAATTCCCGTTTCCTCTGGCAATTTGAGATTTGGGTCTTCTTTTGTAGTCTTGCTGTTACACACTCACGTTAGTGAAAAGTATGGTCTACCTTCCTGGCACTGAAACACAGCAATTATTTCTGAATTCTCACTAGTAGGACAAGATTAAGAGCCAGTTTGATGTAGAGATTTAGAATCCCAGGCTAGAGAATTCTAGTCCTGCCTTAGACACAAACCTTAACCCTAACCTTGGGCCAGTCCCTTTCTCTCCATTGTCCTAGGAAGTAGACAATGGCAAACCACTTTCAAATTCTTACCAGGAAAATTGCACGAACTTGTCCAGACAGTTGCCAGGAGTCAACACCAGTGGTGGGATTCAAAAATTTTAACAACTGGTTCTGTGGGTGTGGCTTATTTGGAGTACTACCAAGAATGTAATAAGGGTTAAAGGAGAGGCAGTTTCTGTAAGCAGGTCAATAAAGTTTAGGCTAAAAACAACACTAGAATGTTGTAATTCCTTACAGGATTAACCCTGTAAGGTGGAAAAACAAAAGGAGATTGCTTCTAACAAC
>JANHFT010009997.1:326103-336126 GCA_032467955.1 Pseudoxenodon macrops | reverse complement strand
ATTTTTAATATATTGTAAACAGGGATGTCTATTGCTGGTCAATGACCGTAATAATAAAGTTATTCTTATTCTTATTCAAGACATCATTGCACTGTGCTTAGCAGATCATGAGAATTAGGGTCAGGGTTGGATTTTAGAAATAACACATAGTTACCTTACTGTGGTGCAGTACAACTAACTCTTTCTTGGTTATACCACAGCACAGTAAGGTTAGTATAAAAATAGGATGTCCCTGCTCTATAGTATAAATTATCTGGTAGTAGAGGTTCAGATATAGCCTCAGACACAGAAGGTCTGAGTCAGTCACACACTCTCAGCCCAACTTACCTACCTTGGTAAGTATGTTGTAATTGAGAAAAAGGGAGGAAATTGCTCTCTGTATACTGCTTTGAGCTTCAAAATGAAAGGAGAAATATAACTATAATGAACATTTTTTTCCTCCTTAAACATAATAGAGTTCCTTTTTTTGATAAGAGACAGTGCACTTAAAAATATTTTTTCTAAAACTCCCCAATATTGATATTTTTTATTTAACCCTCCACTACCAACAACAGTGAAAAGAGAGAATAAAAAAAATGATCAGATGTACAAAGTACTGAGAACAGGAATGCATGGTACATAACATTGGTCTGGATTTTATGTAGCCAGTTTGAGCCAATGATTTTCAACACGTGGATTTAGTAGATATTTAGCAGAGGTAGATTTATTTTCTTTCTCAGTCATTATAACTTAATTTGTTGTGTTTATCTTCCTGGGTTGAAGGTTTAAGCTGTTTCACTTCTCAGTTCTAATAACTGATAAAGGCTGCAATGATGTAGTGACCTACTATCTGTCATAGATTAATTCAGTGGGAGATAGTAATAGTACACAAGGTTTTCTGAAAGACAGACTGTGCTTTTTTGCTATGATGTTCAAGTATCACTCCCTGTTTCTAGGACATACCCTTATAGTATGTCACTTAGAATGACTGAGAGCTCTGAATTATCTGATGTGTCAGAAACCCTGAATCTTCTGAAACATACAGGCAAAATGCAGGTCCATATGCCTTCAGTAGAACCAGTGTTGTGGAAATGGCTTTGTATTTTTGTGAGACTGACCATCCATAGCCTTGCAATTTTGAGGTTTTTCTGGTTCCAGCAACCACTTTGCCAGTACAGATTGAAGTGACTTCTAATGTACAAGGGACATTTATTTGTAAGCAGTTACCTTTCCTAGATAGAATTAGTTGCCCATTGAGCTCCCCAGTTGTGAATAGACATAATCCTTATTTTGCATTATGTCATTGTTTGCTAGAGGAACTGCAAGGTAAAAAAAATACATTCTTTGCTCCTGTTAAGTATTTTGTTGCAAAGACCTCATTCCCAGAATATCAGAATGGGACAGATCCAGGTGCTTTTTACATATGTTACATTTCCCTCTTCTCTTCTCTTCTCTTCTCTTCTCTTCTCTTCTCTTCTCTTCTCTTCTCTTCTCTTCTCTTCTCTTCTCTTCTCTCTTCTCTTCTCTTCTCTTCTGCTGTCTCCAAATACTGCAATGTTCACTATTCAGACTTTTTTGCCTTTGTATGTACAATTGTTAACTGTGAGGTGATATATGGCAGGTGCGGAATTCTTTTTGGATTCTAAAGTACCAGGGCACTTCAGCTTCTTCGTTTTGTCTACTTTGTGTGACCCACCGGTTCTTGGTTGCAAGCAAATGGTATTTCTTGCAAATATCCCAACCCACTAATGTTGCTACTTTATCAGGCTGTTGTTTGTAGTCAATCTGTGTGATCTTGTAGCAGTTTACTAGGCGATTTATTGTTTCTTCAGCTTCTGTGCAGAGGTGGAATTTGCTTGGAGCCCTTTCCTATAGTCTGGTTGAGTTCAGATTCAAATATTTTCAATAGACCTCCATCTGCAGTATTGCTGTTGCATATACCTCTGTAATCAAACAATGCTTTAACTCTAGAGCTCACATAGTCTACAGCCAATCGCTAGATTGAGTTCCTGACTGAGATTGTGTAAAAACTGTAGCTCAAGTCACAGAAATCTTGAAAGGTTTATTTTGTGCCAGATCATTTATTATTTCTGAGCTCTCTTGTGAAGACTCCTATTATTAAAGCTTCAGTGGTGCTAGCTTTAGAAAGCTGCACCACCGCATAGCTGGAGACAAGATAGCGAAGTTTATGATTCACATGTATGCTTCCATAAAAGCACTCAGATACAGAACACTGAGTTCCTGATTTATGGCGATGCTTCTTCTGCACTCAATGCCTTTCCATTCTGGTCACAACCATAAGCAGTTGCTGTTTTTGGAGAAAAATGGAATGACCATTTGTCTTCCTAACAGAAAGGTTACTATTCTTTTAGAGACACACTACGCTTACTCCGATCACAACTCTCAGTGCTTAAAAAGAAAGGGCATTTTCTACAAGCTAGGTGAGGACTACCTTTCCCCACTAATTAGGGAAATAAACATCTAAAGTGGATAGCACTTTTAAGATACAATACAGAGCATACCTTTTAAATCCCCTTAGTTTTGAACATTATTCTTGCCTTTGCCAGTATTCTTATTCTACAGACTAAGGTGGAGAAAATTATGTTCTTCAGTCCCAGCAAGCACCAGAGAGAGAGAGAGAGAGAGCACTTTGATCTGAAACAAACTTACATGATTAGTCTATTACTGAGAAAAAGAAAGAGAGTCAATCAGGAGAAACTTCCCAGGCATAAATACTCTACTTTGTGTTTAATTTCTTGCTGATTATGTTTAGAGAAAGGTTTTTAAAACCTTTCCCAGATGATAATAGATTAACAATTACTCAGTTGCGTGTATGTGCACACTACAAATGAACTGAAAGTGCCCCCTTTGCCACTCTGGCATATCTTTTAAAGCAGGGTTCTCCAACCTTGGCAACTTCAACTCCCAGAATTCCCCAGGCGGCTAGCTGAGGAATTCTGGGAGTTGAAGTCCTCCAGGCTTAAAGTTGCCAAGGTTGGACAGCCTTGCTTTAAAGTACACCATTCCATCCTCCAGAAGGTGCTTTTAAATTGACCAGCCCAGAGCTTTCATAGGAAGGGCAACCCAATTCTGAACATCTCTGTCCCACGGTAATTCACCTGGTCATGATGCTCATCTAAACATTTGTGCTATTTCTGTCTGTCTCCCAGCTGCATTTGTAATGCAGAGTTAAAAGAAAATAAGTGGAAAGAAAGGAGAAGACTGAGAAATCTGTGGCTGGAAAAATGGAAGAGATTCTCAGTGCAGAGAGATGAAAAGTTGTGAATGAAAGAGTATGGATGTGATAGAACTAGGGGTGTTTTGCAAGGATGGAAAGATAGAGCTATTGTGAATTGTGTTCTTTTAATTTAATTGATACCGACACTTTCCCTTTTCATATATTTCTATCCTTGCAAATCAGTGTTGCTTGTACGCTTACATTAAAATTGTTTTTCTTTTATCTTCTGCCTGTCATTTATTTTGCTTACTACTTCTTACTCTTTTATTGCTCTGTGCATAATATTGCTTATATGCTGAAGGGGAAGAATATGATGGCAGGTATGTATAGAAAAATAAAGAGATGAATTCTCTCAAACTGAATTTCTGAAAACTTTGTCTTGTATTCTTAACAACAATGTGGAAGGGATTTCCATTTTTAACTTCTAAGCCAAGCTTTCCATCACCTTCCTAGCTTTTAAATTTAATTTAACCAACCACCCAGGATCTTTCTATATTCATCTTTGTTTCCCAGAGTGAACTTATGGTAGATTCAATCCATATTTTTGTTGACTATGGTCTGATCAACAAATCATAGTTTGGACTCACACAAAATGCTAAGCCAAAACTAAAGAAATTATATTAATATTTAGCATGTTGTACAAACGTGGACTAAAAATGCTCTTGATAGTAGGCACCCAGTGTTATTTCAATATTTTTTCACTGTAGGATTCAGAGATGATGAACAGACTTCCAAATGTTTTCCAAGGACTTGACTTCCTGACCTATTCTTCATTGTCAAAGAATTCTTGTTTCATTATCTTGCTAGATATATTTGTTTCCTGCCCTGGTTAAACTTTCTAACCTTATTTGATTGCTCCACAAGGATTCTTCCCTATGAAAACAGCCCTGTGGGATAGGATAGGCTGATAGTGAGAGATGGGCCCAAAGACAGTCTATGAACATCCAAGAAGTTGAATTTGGATCTCTCCAGTCCAAGTTCAACTCTATTCTAGTTCTCAATCAAATAAAGACCTTGTTGAACATAACTTGCACCCATTCTGCATTTATGACCAACTCGTAATTGAGATCCTTTATATGCTCTTTGTTCAATAACAAGATAAATATGCCAGTTTGGCTCTATTTCTTAATCTGGCCTCCATTTTTCTCTTGGAATATCCCATAACTCATACAATCCTGCTTATGACCCAATTTTGACACATGGTTCTCTTGCCTTTTAAAGAGCTCCCCAACAACTCACAATTTCTTCCACGTTCTTATTTAGTAAATGTTCAATTCTCCCCGTCTGTACTTTCTGATCACTGTTGTTCAGTATTAAGAATAGTTGTGTCAATCATGTGCTAGAAAGATTATACCCTAAAATAAAACCTGTGCTTTTTATTTATAAACACTGCTTTCAAGTATTTTCTCCCAATTTTGAAGAAACTATTTCTCCACTTTGTCGGAGTGTTTGATAGTTTTCAGCGTGCATGCAACCATCAATCATGGTAAATAAGATAACAATCCATTCATTAATATTTCTTTTCAAAAATGAATTATCGTATGCATATTTTAAATCCTAGGAATTTATACTGATGACTTCCTCTTCACCATTCGTTTTCTTTGGAATCAAACTTCTCAACAAGCCTTTTGAACCTGATAGTCCACACTCTATCAGGAAGGTATAATTCCAATCACTTTCAAAACCTGTACGATTCCAGCTGGATAACCTCAGGCAGATCTCTCTTCAAGGGAGATGACAGTACCAGTTGACACACTGCTGGCATTCTGAAAGAACTGGATGATGTCTTCATTCAGGTGCAAATGTATTGGCTAGTTTGGATGAAACTTCCAAGGGGGAAAAGGACACTCTGATGAGGCACCAGCCTCCTTTCTGTATTAGGCATTCTAGACGATGAGTACAGCAGTTCAAACCAGCTAGGCAGTTTCCATAGCAGCCTATGATTTGCAAAGCCTGAGAAATCAGCTGATTCTAGGGGACCACTTTGATGTTCCTCTATGATATAAAGAGCTATTATCTTCTCTCCCTCTGGGAGGTTTTTTGCTGAGAGAAATGACCAGGTTCTCTCTCTACACCCTCATATTTTCAGTTGCTAACAAGTCTGCCACTGCCTTGTTACCTGCAGCTGATATTTAGTCCATCCCTAGGCAGAATGCCTGCCATGCCATTTCTCTTTGACCTGGGGACAAAGTGGAATTCCAAGAGTTGAAGGGCACACCACATAAAATAGGTTCCTCTGACAATGAAGAACATTGAACCTTTTAAAATACAATTGGGGTGGCTATGTTTACTATGGCTTTCCTTCACGTATACTGTATAAAAACATATATGCAGCCAGGCCTAAGAAATATCCAGTATTTTACAGAGGTTACTGTCTACAAAAACTAAAAACTATTGGAATTATTCCACGGAGTTCGATAAAATAAGGAAAAGCAAATCTATTTGCACCCATTTATAAATTAAGAAATATCAGAAGGCCACATGTGTAAAGCAGTCATCAATTAAACACTTAGAAAATCACAAACTGAGATTTCAGCTCACTGCAGACTTCATGGTTTTCAATGCAGGGTGAATGCTAGCAAGATTTAAGCACTATGTCATCAGGAGCGGAAAGAGTTAAGAAAGTACAAATGATTTTGTTCCTCTGCCTGAAAGCAAGGAGACCCCTCAGCTTTTATCTTAACATTCAACTGGAAGATTTATAGAAAAGCACACTGGCTTAGATGTAGCTCTAGGCAAAATATTTGACGGTAGGTTTCAGACTATTGGAGCACTCTTAAGATTCACTTTATGACAAATCAGAAACTGGTTAATGAATTCTGCTCTTTTCCCACAACTAGAAAGAGCTTTAATCTTTTTGCTTCTTTCCTTCAACAAGTAATAAACAGGGGACAGTAATAAACAACCCACATTTCTGCATTTCAGGTAAAAGCAAATAAATGATTGATTCGCATTGTTCTGCCTAGTGATCGGGATCCCAAGTTCTGTTTTCCCTCTGCTGAAAAGTTCGTCTTCCATAGATTCCTGATGTCTGCAGTGCTTACAGCTGGACCAATTTTATTTCTTTTCACACAGGACACTAAACAAAGGCATGAGCTGGAACACAAGAGTAAGATGGACTGAATTGAACTAGGTAGAGTTTTCCAGTCTGAATTCAATGAGAGACGCTGCAGCAGCCAGAATTAAAATGCAAAGATGGCACTACAGCTGGAAGCCATGGTGTGCTCAGGAGTGTAAGAACAAGTGGAAGGGAAAGCCAGGTATTTAGATACATTGAGCAAGTAAGATGTGGAAGAGCTGATAAGCAGCAGGAATCGGCCCAGAATGCACACACATACAGCTTTACGGACTTCTCTCACAAATCTTCAAACCCCTCTTTTTTTTTGCCAACTCCCTTGACAACATTTCAATAAATATCTTGCAGTTTGGTAAACCACCAACGCTACTTCTGTCTCATAACTCATTCTTATTGATGCCCATATCACCCAAGAGCTTTGGAGCTGGGTTTAGATGGAAATTTCCCCCAAATACAAATTCAGCACTAAATATTATTGTGGAAAGAAAACAACAAAAAGACTGCAAGTTTTAAAAACATATTCTCCGTAAGGCTGGGTCTCTCTGCTAATGATAGCTGGGAATCCTAGAAGCTGTGGTCCTAACACAGCAGGCAGGCAAATTGGAAGAAGCTAAAGTGTACTGCTTAGCACTTGAAAACTCCCTCATTTAAGGGAATGTGTGTATTTCTACATTTTGTCCCTCTGGGGCTGTATCAATAGTATTTTCCTGCTCACCGCTTTTTGCCTATAGCTACATACGCAGTTGCTAGCCCTAAGTCATTTACCTGGCATTTAGGCAGTTGAAAAAAAGAGATTTGTCATGTGTTTACCTTTAAGGGAGGGAGAAACCCTCCTTCCCATCTATTTTGGCTGTAAACCAGTTGACATTGTTGAATGTAGCAAAAACAAGGCATGGCAAATAAACTCTGCAAAAATGAAATAATTAAATAGTGAATAATATTTTAAGGGACAAACAACCTAGATTGTAATGCAGCTGCAACAAAGCAGTGTGGAATGGTGCTGAATTAGGCTGAGAAAGTCCGATTGCCGCCCCCAATCGGCTATGAAGCTGAAGTGGGCACCTTGAGCCGCTCAACCTCCAGTCCAGGCCTAGCATCCTGGTCAGAACCTGGCTAGCCCTTTTATTCCAGCTAAACTCCTTGGAGGAAATCAAATGAACCCTTGCCACAAGAAGGATGGGAACACAAATGTCATCGGTGTCCCTCAGGCTTGATCTCCTTCTTCTCACGTCTCAGCTACTTTGAATCAAAAATGTGAACTGAATTAGTATTCTAACCTGCCAGGAACCCAACCAGCACAAAGCTCCCCCAGTGCTATGTAGTGCCATAAAACCATTATATGCCTGCATAGGAGAGTGAAAATTGAAATAGAAAGACTGGAAACCCTCAAGGCAGCAAGATCTGCAAGATCCTTTCAGCCATACCTGCACACCCTGAGCCTCCAGGAGAAGTCATCAGTGAGGCCTCCTGCTCTTGCAAATGGAGCCTATGTGACCCAATTGGACGCAACAGGTGTCTGTTTCCTCTGAGTCTCAGGCTTCCAGGTGCTCAGGCAAATGCTTGATAGAAGCACAAAAATGTCACCTTTCCAACACTAGCATTACACGCACATACACACACAGTGCCAGGAGTGGCTGGATAATTACTACACCCTTTCTAAAGTGGGGTAATATGACATTTCTTCTCAGGCTAAGCAAGTGCAGAAGGATGTGTCACCAACACGAGTTGTCCCTGCACCTTCCTTGCCACAGGTGACCTTCAGATAGGCTGGTGCCAGGCTGACATAGGTTTCCTTTTTGTTTGCTTCACATCAAGGAAATAAAAGATTTGCCTACTCATAATGCCGCTAGAGTCTGCTCTAAACTGTTCCTCGTCTTGGCGAGATATCCATGGGGAAAGGCTCCTATACGTTTGGACTGATCAAAGGCAAATTTGCTACCTTAGGATGATGGATGTGGTAGTCCAAAGCAACTGGGGGAGGGGGAGTCAGAAGGTTTCTCCTACCCTTGTTGTTTGCAACAACTTTAAAAGTTGCAACAGGGATCTGGCAGAATAAGAGCAAAATATCAACAAGGAGATGAATTGTCCGGGGGGGGGGGGGAGACATTTAGGAGAGTAAACCTCTCCTCCCTCCACTGCCACCCTTCACATAGTGCTTATGAGAAAGCAAATAATTACTGTCCAAAATTCTGGAGAGCTTAGTCTGACACAAGGGGAACAGGTAACTCTCACCATAAAACGGTAGGAGGAGAACTAAAGCCCTGCACAGAAGCCGAATGGTCTCCTCTCTCATCAATCATCTCCTGCCTTGGAGGAAAAACAAGACAAGCTGGAGGTTTCTTCTTGTTGTTTTCATTTCCCATGTACGACTTTTTTTTTTTTTATTGAAATCATTATTTTTCCTAAAGCTCTGGCTACTTCTCATCTGTCTGCTGCTGCCGCCATGACAAACAAAACAAAATTGAATTTGCTTGATTGTTACCAAATAATATAAAGGGAGTGAGGTTGGAGGAAGAGATAAAAGCTAAGCATTTTTTTCACCATAAATACATAATCTTTGCTCCTCCTCACCACCACCACCACCACCCCCCACTTAACTTTATACAGTCTTTTAAGCAAAACATTTTCTAAATGCCACAAATAACATGAATTAATCATTTCTTACAACATGCACCCCAACGTTTATTATCTCTGGGGTACTTTGAACTATTGCACTGCCTAGAAAATAACAACTGCATGATCTAAAAGGATAACAATCAAACACAGATATAAAGAAAGAGCAAGCAAAAGGAACATGGTTAAAACCAAGCCTTTTTAAACAAGGAGCTCTGTAAGCCAAAAGTTAAAAAGGAAGGGAATCTCTGCTAGGGTAGGGATTTCGTAACCTCTTTTTTTGCCCACCCTCCCAAAACAGAAAAAAAGCACCCATGTCAGAAATCACGTCCTTGGATTGTTCATAGTTGCGATACCCACCTTCCCATCACACCAACACACATGAAGCGGGTTATCTACTACCCCCTTCCCACACCATTTCTGTAGCTACCTTGAGATATATGACCCATTCCACTCCCATTCCAACATCAATTCATTTTACTTGGGAGATTTAAAAAAAAAGGGGGGGGGAGGTAGGCTTAGGCAAATGGAAACAACTTTCTTTTGAAAAAAACGTTCAGGTATTGCTATCATATTAGCTTCTTCTTCCCTCCCAGGCTGTTCCCCTCAAGAAGGAACAGGTGTTGGAGGGAAATGGTTAAGTGGAACAGGGTCCCCAAATCCTTCAAGAAGCCCTGCAGGGCATCCGGGCTAACTAAGGTGTGTGTTCTATTTCCACCTACCTTTGCATGGAAGAGAAATCTCCCGGGAGGAGGAGGTGGGGGGAAGGGAAGAAGTCCAGGTCAGAGAAGTTTTTCAAAGAAGGTGGCTTGGAAAGTGCCCGATCCGGGTGAAAAAGGGCCACCCATTCACGCACGCACACACACACACACCGCAAAGGTGCCTCACCCCCCACCCACCCCCAAAACTAAGAAAACGACGAGGATCAGCTGCGCTGCGGGGAGTGGAGAAGAGGCAGGCAGGAAGCAGACAGCGGTGGTAGATCCATAGCCGCGAGCCGCGAGTGCGGAGACGGAGCAGGAGCTGGTTGGAAAGGAAAATGCATGTTAAGCAGCGCGCCTGGCCAGGTTGGAGTCGGTGGATCCAAAGCCTGAGCGAAGTCTCACTCTTCCCAGCG
>JANHFT010009997.1:282598-295502 GCA_032467955.1 Pseudoxenodon macrops | reverse complement strand
AGTATAAATTATACAATCACAAAATCAGCAGCTTATAAAGAAAACCAATACAAGATGTTCTACCGGTGGCATCTGGCTCCAGCAAGATTGGCCATGTCCTCTCTTTTCTATTGTGGGCTGCATTTTATAGAATGAAAGGATTCAGAGATATCTTGAAGTTCATCCACTTTGGTGCTTCTCAAATTTGGCAACGTTAAAATGGGTCGACTTCAGCTTCCAGAATTTGGCTGGAAAATCCTGGGAGTTGAAATTCACTTATCTTAAAATCATCAAATTTGAAAAGCACTAATCTACAGGTAATCTAATCTCTTGTTCAGGAGTAATCTCAAGAGAAAGTTGTAAGAGGTTGCAGGATGATAGAGGAAGTGGCTCAAGAAACTGTATGTCAGATCACCCATTTAACTTCTTTCTGGCATCTCTTTTCTTTCCTCTCTACTTTTTTTAAAACCTCAAATTGCAAGCTAGGACTACTTGGACAAATTATTTTATCAAAAAATCAAAATTAATCGTGTATAAGTCACTTTTAAAATTAGGCCAGAATCTATCGTTTGTTTTTTCCAGAGTGCTTCTTTTTTGTCTTTTTCCTCTTACAAATCATCCAACAGTTTGACACATGGGAACGAAAGCTAGTCAGATAGACTAAATCAACTCTAATTCCCTATTCAGTGTTTTTATTAAAGAATCAAGTAGAAATAAGTCAGTTGAAGTTTGAGATTCATCCATACCATCTTTTAGGGAAAGAACAAATAAACTGCAGTTGAATCAACAAAACCTGTCTAAGTCACTTCCTCGCTACATCCAGGGTTATTTATTTAGTACAAATAAACCAATTAAACTACAGATTTCTCATTCGCATCATTACTCAAAGCTTGTAGTGAAAGCCTAAGGGATACTATAATCATTCACCAGACATTGCACAATTGTAGTTAGTATTACCTACAATTAGACTCCAGTATGTATTCAGTGGAAAGGCAGGAAAACCAAAGAGACTTGGTTGGGAGGATAATTTAGCATATTATTATCTATCCCAGACGTGTCCAATATTTTGGCTTGCCTGGGCTACATTGAGTGAAGAGGAATTGTCTTCAGCCACATATAAATATATAATATAGTAACTGTTGCTAAAAAAATTACATAATGATGATAAAAGTTTACAATCTTGTGAGGCCGCATTACTAGCTGTCTAGGCTGCATGTGGCCCGTGGCCCCAAGGTTGGACACACCTGATCTACATTTTTGCAAAATACTATCCCTTACCTGTAGGAGACGCAAATAAAGTATCAGGGACTTTTTCTTTCTGTAGGGTAGTTTTCTGAGTGGAATCTCAAGTACAGCACATACACAGGTAATTCTTGCTGAATTCAGAAATATTTATTCCTTGTTTGTTCTTGAAAACTAAGTGGAATGTGACAATTAGTCTGAAAATTCCAGAATGAGACCAAACTGCAAGTCGGATGATCTACTTTTGGCTGTTCTTGTTTCTTCTTTCCTCTTTCTCATTTTTTTGTATCTTGCCTGATATGAAAGTCCAGGTAACATGAAAACTTGCAGTGTTTTATGCAATTTTTGTTGAGTGCAATACAGGCATTAATCAGCTCTGGGTTTGGGTTGTAAACAAATTGATATATGGTACCTTCTTTGCAGGCCATACCAAGTTAGTTGTTTCATTTGGTCAAAAATTTTACAACACATTTGGAAGTATTAATTTTGTTTTATTTTGTTTCTTAAAACATTTAATATACAAAATGTTAGATGAACAAAGAATAATATGTTGGGCAAAGGTGTATATATGCCCAAGAATAATGACATTTTTTCAATTTGAACATTAGTTCCTAATTGAGGAAGATGAAATAATATTTCACCTTCCCTAATATGAACACTGGCAACATCTCCTACAAAGTGCAAGGATAAAAAATAATTTTGGGGTGGAGTTTTTCCATAGCACAAAAAAATACAGGTCGTTACATTCAAATGTATACAGTACACATTGCTTTAAATGTAAAATAAAACCACCAAGAACCTCTGATGACATATTTGCCCCCTGCAAAACACCTCTAATCTTTCTCTGCCTTGCAAACAGCAATGTCAACTCAACAGCAAGCCACAAATGAAATTGCATTGTCCCTGTATCAAAACCCTGCACCATTAATGAAAAATGTTATGTAAATGAAAGGCAGCCATCAGGCTTGCCGCTGTTGCTCTGACAGGTGACAAAGCTTACACCACACAAGAGCAGTGTGGATCCAATCCTTGAAAAGGCAACATGGTAATTTCTGGCAGATGTTTTGCTGCGATCAATGACATGCGTGTCGCTGAAATAAATAATGTCTCTATCTCTCCCATTTTAAGTGATGCTATCTTTCCCATCATTTCAAGTCATCAGTATCAATACTGAGTATCCTGTTTCTAACCATTGGGCATTCCTAAAGAGGTGACAGTGTAACAGAAGTAACAGACTGACCAACTGGAAGCTCCCAATGAAAAGTAGCTGTGGTGTTATTTCAAAGCAGAAAGAACAAAGAAGTAGGAAGCACCCAAATGGGAATCAGAGATCCAAGCCTGAGCTGAGCACCAATGCTCTGAAACTTGTACAAAATAATGGAGAGATAGGAAAGGATAATAATAATAATAATATAGCTTATTGATATTGAAGAAAAAGAACTGGAAAAAATTACAAAATATTGTGACCTGACCATCGAAACTACATGGTTATGGATGAACCCACTGTGTAACACTGATACCCATTGTCATCGGGGCACTTGGTACCATGTCCAAGAATTTTACAAAACACATCAAGAAATTGCAGCTTCCTGCATTAACACCAGCGGAGCTGCAAAAACTCTGCTACTCGGAACATTGTATATTTTAAGAAGATACTTGGTTGATACCTAGGACTCTGGCAGCAACCCATATCAACCATCAGCACCAATCAATGGTATTTGTGACACATTTTTAAATGTTCATTGACTGAGTTTCATGTTTAATGAATTAAGTTAATAATAATAATGATAATGATGATGATGCGATGATGGAGGGATAACTAAAAATAAATCAATGGCATAGTCAAAGTAACTAAACCACATTATAAGGAGTTTTGTCCCAGCCAATTTTTCTTTAAGGAGGATCTTTTAAAACAAGAACATGGGTGCTTGAAGACTGGAGAACAGTTGAGCAAGAGAGACAGTCTTCCCTTTTGGTTTTCACATTGTTTTCTTGTAAAAAGAATCCATTATAAATCCAAAAGAGTCAATAGCCAATCATATTTTACCTTCTAAAAAATAGAATGGTAGAAACAAATCAATGGAAACAAATCAAACTGTATGGATAGAAACTATGAATCTATTGCCCCTACACTTGTGATACATAAGCATAGTCCAATCTCTTATCCCACAACATCTATAGACTATTAAAACACTTGCGTCTGTTTGTTGGTTTGTAACATTCAATTCGGCAAAACGATGCATCACAGGGCAACAATTTTTGAACAAAGGTACCCCAAATAGAATAAATTACAGAATGTATCCAATAACCAGGACTCATCACTCCCATTGGAATGAAATTTGTCAAAGTTGTAGCCACATCAGAACTGCCATACTGTTGTGCTACTACAGTCAGCAGTGATCGTGTGATTACCATTTCCTATGCTCCCTGAGTTTGAGAATCAATGGGGAAGCTGGCAGGAAGTCAAAGTCCAAAGCTGGTGAGCAGGTGGATGCCTTCTGCCAGGTGGGTTGAGTGAAGGAGTAAGGGGGTGCAGGTCTGAGAGGGTGCACTAGGTGTATGTGAGACATGTGCAGACCAGGTTTGTGTGCAGAGGTGTGCAAGAGGTAGCAAATGGGTCAGGACAGGTGCATGAAGGTGCACTAGAGATACTTCATAGTTCAGAAGATGCATGAGAGGCACCTCATGGGTTGGCAAGGTTATGCAGCAGTGTCCAGGGATGCTTGGGAGACTCAGTGGGAATTGGATAGAGTTCACAGTCTTGTGTAAATGTTAGGTAAGGAAAGATGTCTAAATTGATGGCCCAACAGGCCAGGGGTTGTCTAATTTTTCTTTCTTTGCTAACTACCAAACTGATTCAGAATAGAACATGGCATACCATCAGGAAGGTTCGGCCTCACTACAATCCAACTGGACAAATTAGAGTGAGATTAGTGTGAGTAACTCCCAATTGCCCAATAGCTTAATGGTCAAATGGAGATTTGTATTTTGCTCTCTTCAGTCAATATTCTAATCATTACAGCCTACGGGATTCTCTGACAAAAATGAGTGGAAGTAGGATGATAATTTCAAACTAAATAGCAGCATGGTTCTTTCTAAATCTGTGGTTTTTTCACAGCCTCATTATTTGTATTTTACTTCACTTGCAGCACATTTGCTTCTTATTATGTACTCCTGGGATTAGAAGTGGCCTATATGAAAGGGCATAATTTACCAGGAAATTTTCATACCTATATTCTTTAATCAAGTCCCCATCAAACATAAAGTCCTTTTCTCAGCGGGCCATATCCCAAGTGATCAAATACACTCTTTTCTCTATGCCCATAAGGGTAAGTGCATGGATTGTGAACTGCTTTGAATTTATGTCAGAAAGGTAAGTAGGAACTGAAACTGTCTTAAACATGAAAAATGACATAATCTTTGCCTATGGGTTTGCATATTAGTCAAGCTGGGATCCAAAATATATTTCAAAGAATGATAATGAAAGGGAGGAGATGATTCAGGAGATCGGCTGATGGGAGAGGAACCATTAAACAGTTCAGGAACTAATTTGTCAAAAAGCTGTTCTCGAAGACAGTGCTAAAAGATTGAGGAGCTAATTGAAGATGGCTTGACAGACAGAGGAGGTCCCTTTCAGGCAACGACAGCAGCACCACAGAAGCAACTCAAAGCCAGCATAGGACAAAGAAACTTAAGGCCTTTTGTACATTTCACTAGTGTAATTTTGCAAAAAGTAAAAAGTAGAAAATACATATTAGGTAGAGAAAATGTTCCCAAAAAAAATCAGCTCTGCCCTCCAAAGGAAAGCACAGGCTACATTTATACAGCACAATAAGCCAAACTGTGATTTGCTTAGTGTGCTTGCTTACAGTTTAGTGTGTTGTATGAACCCAATGACTATGCTACATGCGGTGAGATAGGCAGAGAAGAAATTTAGTAAAAAAACAACAAAGAGCCATCATTTAAAGCTATTTTTAGTTTTGTGCTTTATTTAATTACCACTGCTGTAACTGAACCAGAGGTGGGTTTCTGCCAGTTTGGATCGGTTTGCTAGGACCATTAGCGGAAATTTACCTCAGCTCGCTGAACTGGTAGCGATGGCCGGCTGGACACGTCCCTGAACTGGTCCTCCGGCTTGAAATCGATCCACCAAAGCAAAATTTACTCAAAAATAACCCTCTGCACATGTGCAAAGTCTCCTGTGCATGCGCAGATGAGTTTAACCCGGGAGTGACGGGGCGCATGTATGAGCATAGCGAGCGCGTAAAATGCACACTTCCAGTGTGACCCTGGCCTGAACCAGTAGGGAAGGTAAGTGGAACCCACCCCTGAACTGAACAAATCCAATATCCAGTTTGGTAAATAGCAGGATGTTCCATCCTTATTCAGAAGACTACACTGGTAAACCTGTTTTTACTGTATAAAATGGAAAGCTTGAACACAGACATTGTCCTAGTCAACTACGAAACTATTCAGATAAGCTTGAAGTAGGAAAGCTACTTCTCATTCTTGGACTCAGGTTGCTGCTGGTAACTACTTGTTCAATCATGACTTGGGACAACTCACCACAGGATAACTTGCCACAGGACAATTTAACAATTGGATTTAATTATTTAAAATAAATAAAATAATATTTTAATTGTTGTCATTCACATTTCATTCTGTCTTTCCTTTTGCACCCTTTCTTTAATGATTCTATTCCACCATTTCTTTGATATTAGTTTAACTCTTGTCCCACAGGGAGTTGTCCCATGGTGAGATGGCCATGGCGAGTTGGCCGTTGTGAGTTGGTCACAGTGAGTTGACTGTGGCAAGTTGTCATCTGCCCTTCTGCATTTTGGGACTTGCAGCATCTGTAAGCCCAGGTTTCAGAGTTTCCCCATAACAACTCTCTGAGCTAGAATGGTTCAAAGTCATGCAATAAGCCAACATCTACACACACAGAGAGAGAGAGAAACACACACACACATGTATTGTTGTGGTTCACCGGCAGCCTGCGGAGCTGGCAGATGAGTCAGACAGCGGAGAAGGCTATGGGTCAACTCTGGAGTCTAGGGAAGGTTCAGACAGGGTCTCTGCATCAGAGGCAGAGATAGGGCCAGGGCCATCTCGGAGTGATGTGCCAGAGCCTGCAGGATACAGAGGGACAGGGAGTACCAGTCCCTAATGAGCAGTTGTGCAGAGCTGCTAGAAGACAAGAGCAGGTGTGAAGGAAAAGGGCTACTCAGGAGTAAGGCTGGGAGGGATCAGACCCTCCCAGAAGACTTAAAAGAAGAGCTACCAGATGTATGAGTTGAAAGAAGCAACTCATTCAGAACTCGTTTGCAATTATCTCGCAGCTTCATGTGTGACTCTGGATTTGGTTTGATTTTGAATTTTCTTCTTTAGTTTTGAACTTTGTTTAACATTGCCCCACAGACTGATCTTGAAAGACTTTGGCAGAGTTCCATAGGACTAATTGAGATAGCTCTGCTCAGCCTGGAAATGAATCCAATTTCCAGCCACCGCAAATAAAACAGAGGTTTTTGAAATACCGTTTGTTTCCCTTGGTGTAATCCAGAAGCCTAGGTCAGAACACGTATATACGCATATGTATGCATCAGAGGTGGGATTCACCAGTTCTGGAGAACCAGTAGCGGAAATTTTGAGTTGTTCGGAGAACCGGTAAATACCACCTCTGACTGGCCCCACCCCCATCTATTCTCTGCCTCCTGAGTCCCAGCTGATCGGGAGGAAATGAGAATTTTGCCTGGAGTGGGGAGAGAAAGCAGATTTTACTGTATCCTTCCCCTGCTATGCCCACCAAGCCATGCCCATCAAGCAATGCCACACCCACCAAACCATGGCCACAGGAAAAAAATTAATCACACCACTGGTATGTATATACAGGTATGTATGTATGTTTTGGGTATGAGGGAGGGTGACTGGCCTACAATCACCCAGGAAGTGTGTGTGAGGAGGTCACAGTCCAAACACTTTTACCACTACACCACATTGGTTCTGCATGATCATTCATTAGACTTCTTGGCACGCCAATCTCACCACAAGGAAACTACAACTCTGACATAAGAATACTCTTAAATCATCAGTAGCCCAAGAATGAGGCCAAGATGTTGCGATCCCAACAAAAGCCCCCTGAGCAGGAGCAATTCCTCCCTAGAAGCTTTGTTTCCTGGGAATAAGGGGGAAAGAGAATGGAAAGGAAGCAGCTGGTTCACATGAAATAATCAGACTGGCAAGGCCACTTGAAGTGCGAAATCAGGCAGCAAAAGTGCTCAGGCAGGGAGCCAGCAGTAATTACCACAATACTGTAACCAGAACACATATGCATGGCCAAGCTACTTAACCATGGTAATTACTATTTATCCCTGTTTATGGCTTTGGATGGCTGTGGGAAAAAAGATTTATTTATTTTAGGAGTAACTCTTAATGTGACTGACAGTAGATATAAAGGACTGCATGAGTTGTCACTTACACAACATGTTAAGAAACACAAACAAGGCTGTTCCTTCCTGGGGGGAAACTAAAGCAGCACACATACAAAATCTCAAGAAAAATGCTAAGTTCTTCCACTCCATCCCCCAGCAAACAAAATAGGCATGCCTCTCTTATATACCTTGTTCATAATCATCAGCATCAGTAAGTTTCTAAATCATCATTGTAGCTTGGCTGAAACTAATATTGGGGCTGGGAAATGCTCCCACACATTTCACTTAAAGTTACTTCTGAGTAGTTTGCTTGAGATTGCACTGCACAGTAATGTCACACTACAGTTTAATTAAGGTCTTTATGTCTGTGAATTATTTCAGTGTAATTTATTGATCTGGTATCTTTATTTTTATGGCTTGGAAGTTGGGACAGACATGATTTACAGTAGAACTTTAAAATCTTTTATGCACATCAGCTGCAATTTAATTCATGAAGCAGTTTACATTTTTCAAAGCTGCTTGCAAATATTAATAAAGAGCTTACCTGAAAAGAAAATGACTCCTTTTTACAAAGGAGGAACACATAAGGATTGATAACATTGATCTGTTTTGACTCCCAAAGAACTGAAACAGTCAGGCTTGAGTTTAGATTATGATATAGATTGTTTCATAGATGATCCTTTACAATTTTTACATACTGTAGTTTAAATGCAGCTGCCTAAGGTACAGTTGTATATCCACTATCTCTGTAACATGAATACCCCAAACAAATAATGTGGAAAGCAGCTTTTAGAAGGGACTTTGGTATCTAGTTTCCACCCTATATTTTACACTTGGACTTTCTTATTCCTTATTTGATGGCACAGGGAGCTGAAATCCAATATAACTGGAAAGCACCATGTTAGGTAAAACTTCTTTCATGGTATATTACTGACTATATTGGAAATTTTTAGTATGGGTTGTATAAACTTGTGCTGTATATATTTAACAACTTGATCTGACCTGCTTGCAGGCTACTTATGACTTTTTACCTCTAGATCAGTAGTTTGTCATCTTTAATCATAATCATCACATGTAGCTGCTTCACAGAAAGATACTAACATATCAACCATCCTCTGATGTCTCTTAATGCCAATTCCTCATATTTTATCCATATCATCTTGTCTTTAAGTAAATAACAACACAAATGTGTATAATTTGAAAAGAATAGAAATATATTACTAAAGTATCCCTATAAATCCAACAACCACTACAAACATTGGCAGTAGCATTGTATTTCATGTGTTATTTATTTCTTACAATTTTTGGTACTTTCATAAAAATTGGTCTATCCATTCTTGTTTGTGTAATCTATATTTGCATATATCCACTACGCTCTTTTTTCTGGCATGTTGTAACTATGATGATCTTCAAGGTACTACAAGATTTTTAATTGTTTATATTAACATGTCTGCTTCTTGTGAAATTGTTGCCAAGGTTTCTTTTTCCAAGGCCCTTCTGACTTTATTTCAATTTTGGTTCATCACAATAAACTTATCAATTAATAAAACAGCGCTTATCTGGGCATGTATCTCACTGTGTCATTTAAAGCAAAAATAACTGAAATACTTTTTTTTTAATCCATTGAACATTATCTGTCAATTCAACACTCACAAAGCATTATACCTATGGAAAACTTGTGCCTTGTTAGCCCTCTGAATTTCAGCTGTTGCTGAACATTAACTGATCAGAAACTAAAGGCTGGCCAAGGATTTATGGAGGATTCTGAGCATTGTAAATTAGCAACTTATGGAGGTCATGGTAAAGCAGCACTCCTATAAGTGTTTTTCCGGTGAGACTGGTCTATCAGGACAACCTGGTCTACCCAACTATGGGACGGAGCATACTGCTTCCGCTTTCGCCTTTCAGCACCAATCCAGGAGCCTTTATTTCTTTGTTGGTAAATATAAATTTAACACAGCACTCCTATAGACACAATTTTGTTACCTTTTCAGTTCCATGAAGCTTGATTCCTTTCTAAAGTCTATCAGCCATCAGATGCCTGCAAAGCAATACTCATCCTCAAAGTTTGGGCAAAGTCTCCTCTTGTTAAACTGCATTAAAATGACCTATTCTCGGATGGATCCTGGCATTTGAATAATTGTTCCCTACTACTCACCCTAGTCTGGTGATGGAGAAGACTCCTGTGAATCCCTTGGACTGCAAGGCGATCAAACTAGTCAGTCCTGGAGGAGATCAACCCTGACTGCTTTTTAAAAGACTAGATCCTGAAGATGAAACTCAAATACTTTGGCCACCTTATGAAAAGGAAGGACTCACTGGAGAAGAGCCTAATGCTGGGAAAGATTGAAGGCAAAAGAAGAAGGGGACAGAAGAGAATGAGGTGGATGGATGGAGCCACTGATCGGTGTGCAATCAACTTGAGCTTAAATGGACTCCAGAGGATGGTAGAGGACAGGAAAGCCTGGAGAAATGTTGGCCATAGGGTCTCAATGGGTCGGACATGACTTCGTGACTAACAACAACAACTCACCCTAAAGTGGGTAGAGACAAATCTATCCACAGATTATTAAAGCTCCTTCCTTCTAGCTAAAAAAAAAAGATAAATAAATACTTAAAGACTGATCCACATGGCCAAGTTGCCCCACCACAACTATGGGCCTATAACCATTTTTTGAGGGTAGGAGCACACAGTGTTGTCCTCTACCTACCCCCAGCCAACCACAAAGTAAATATCGGCTAGTCTTTTCACGCTACCCATTAAAAAGAGTGTTTTCGGGGGCTCCTGCTGTCTCAGGACACATGTTATACTTCATTTCACTGTAGGCATTGGAGTATCATTCTCTCTGATTGGCTAATGTGCACTAGCCAATTCACTGGCAGGAAAACCACCTTGTCTCTGGTCATTGGTCACTGCCCTTCATGGCTATTTTATTGTAGGTCACTGGCGTGATGAAGTGTTAGGTTTGACTAGTGTTGAAAATATTCTATTTTTCTTGGTTCACTGACAGAAAGATAAAGTGGTAGCCCTTTTCTTTTTTTCAACTAGAAAAAATTGGCAAAAATTCTGCCAGCTTCCTCTTTTAGCCCAAATGACAGGAGTAATGGTAAAACTGATTTTGTTTTTATTTTAGTAGCCCACTGATAGACATATAAGAGAGTAAGATGTCTAGTATGAGGGGAGTTGTTCAACCCTGCAAGTTAGTGTAGCCAAGAAGCACATCTAGAAATACTAGCTCTAACTTTATTGTAAGGTTATAGTAGCAGAATGTTGCAGGAATCAACAGATGGAGGGTTTATTCAAAAAGTCTATCAATGTAAACCACATATCTTCAAAGACCTGTCTATGAAAAAGAAAAGCAATTGGTGTTTGGCTTCCTATTTTGGAGGGGTAAAAAAGAAATGGACCCCTCAATTGGCAGTCATAGTGAACACCATCCAGACAAGACACCTGGATAAAAGCAGAGGGAGGAATCAAAATCCAAAAAATTATTTATTAAGCTGCCTTCTTTTCTTGCCAGTTTATGCCTGCAAATCAGACAGCTTCATGCTGCAGGGAAGAAAAGCCATAAGTCGTAAGTATATCTTATAAACAAAAATACACAATAAACTGCATCAAAACAAAACTGGATTCAATAACATATACCCTTTATTACTCTTGGAAGTGATAGACAAAACCATTATTTTAAAGTATTAGCTGTATATTATATGCCTTTCTGGGAAATATAGCTAGTTACCGATAAATGAAAATAATATGGATTAGTGATTGGGATAATACCCCCAATTAAGTAATTAAAGGCACTAGGCTAAAAACCAGGAGACTTTGAATTCTCCTCCTGTCTTAAGCATCAAAGCCAATAGGTGATTTTGGGGTCAGTCATTATCTCTGTGTCTGCAGACTTGCCAGGAGTCAAAGCTTATTTGAAGACACATACAAAAAAGTATTAGAAATGCATGTTTTACCCAGTACCATTTTTGAAAAGGTTTCAAAGAACAGAGGCAGGAGAGAAGTTTGGCATAATGTAATTTCTAGATTAATTTTTGATGACTTTTAAATGGTTAATTGAAGTGATATTTAACATGCTGGTTATGCACCATTTATACTTCATTGCTTCTTGTTTTCTAGAGTTGTAAGGCAGAAATCAAAGTTCATACATATATTCTAGCTACATCTTATTTTTTTAAAAGTTTTGAAAAGTAATAGTTGAAGATAATTAATAAGGTGACAGGACATTAATAATATATATAATATATGAACCCACATTAGCTTTATTATACTACCCCAAAGAATTTGCAAGCATTTAGACTTAGTAATTAACCTAGTCACAGATACTAAAATGTTTACAGTGGCTCACTGAGAGGAATAAACAGAAATACTCTTTCTGGGGGGGGAAATGATATTTGCTGTGTTTTACTGACATTTTATTGAAGTTCAATATATAGGTCTATTTGTATAGATCCAGTTAGTAAACATCAAAATAGCACATTTACTGAAAAGCAAATACAGCTTTGTGCATATTGTGCAACTTTTTATTTGATTTATATTCGACAATAGTAATCTGCCTACAAATAGCAAGATTTCCTCATTATCGTCTCCTAATTTTCCCACCTGCAGTAATTCCCTGATTTCTGACTTTTCGATTATTTGCAGCCATTAGTTTGGTGATAGAAATTATGGCCTGAAATGTATCTGTTACAGTGTGATATTTGCTGTATTTTCTCTGCTGAATATCCATATTGATTTCCTGACTGCTGTGGAATTGGTTTAGTGAAGAAAAGAAAACAGACTGATGATACCACACCCTCATGCCAACGGATGACACCATCCAACAGCTTCATTTAGATATTAAAAGGAATAGGGATGAAGTAAGAGCCCTGGGGCACCCTCAAAGCAAGACCTCGAGCTTTACCTTCTCCTCCAACCAACATCTATTAGAACCAACCCTAGAAAAAGAAAAGGAACTTAAAATAGCTTTATTGCCACTTTGAATGTATACTAATTGGCATACATTAAAATCAAATTTTGTTACATACAGTTCTCAAAGAGTCACTACCTCCAATATAGTAATGTAGTAGTAATATAGTAATATAGTAATGTAATGTAGTAATGTAGTAATATAGTAATGTAGTGTATATTGTGTGTGTGTGTGTGTGTGTGTATATATATATATATATATACATTAGCACAACGTTTCGGCAAAATCTCATTTGCCATCCTCAGGTGATTTCAGTCTGCTGTTCTAAGTTAGCTTCTC
>JANHFT010009997.1:272322-282498 GCA_032467955.1 Pseudoxenodon macrops | reverse complement strand
TTGGGTGGGAGCTTGGCTGTGCTCTGATTGGATGGAGGCGTGCTCTGATTGCTTATGAGCTTGGCTGTGTTGTGATTCTCCCACTCCCCTTTCCTAACCCCTTTTCCACAAGGATCCCACAATCAATGATATTAAAGGCTGCTGAGAGGTCAAGGAGGGTCAGATTGATTACATGATCAATGCCATCTTAATATTATAATCAGGCTGAATCCTGACTGAAAAGGCTCAAGATAATATGCTTGTTTAAAGGCCCATTGAAGTTGTAAGCCATTCATCCTTCCCTAAAAAAGAAAGGTTGAAGACTAGATGAAAATTGTCAAAATATGTTGGATCAGCCAATGGATTAGATTTTGCAAGAAATAAGTAACAGGGTGCTCATTGCAAAAAAAAAAATTGAAAGAATGGAATATGGACTTTTTGCTGAGGGAAACAAATGGCATAATGATTTATGGATTTGAAGATTGCGAATTAAATGTGGGACAGAAGGGAGAGAAAGAACAATAAAATTGAAAATTATTCGTTGAAAAGATGGTCAGAAGCCACTAATATATTCTTTAACTTTAATTTATTTTTATTTTTCATTTCTTGTTTTTTCTTCTTTTTCTTTCTTTCTTTGTCTTTTAGTCTATGGGGATTAAAAAAAAAGGATCAAGTGCATTTTCCCACTTATTGACATGAATAGCTGGGGAAATTCTGGAAAAGATAATCAAGCAGCAGATTTGTGAACATCTAAAAATGAACAAGGTGATTACTAAAAGTCAGCATGAGTTTGTTAAAAATGGATTATGTCAAACAAGCTTTATTGCCTTCTTTGATAAAGTGACTAAATTAATGGAGCAAGGAAATGCTGCAGATATAGTATACTCAGACTTCAATAAGACATTTGATAAAGTGGATCACAGCTTACTTCTTGGTAAGATAAAATATTATGGGATAGATAGTATTACTACCAGGTGGATTTGACGTTGGCTGACCAACCATACTCAGTGTGTGGTCCAGAAAGAAACTACCTCTATGTGGAGGGAAGCTTGCAGGGGGTATCTGTCTTGGGCCCAGTGCTCCTCAACATCTTCATAAATGACTTAGATGAGGGGATTGAAGGAACACTCAATAAATTTGCATATGATACCAGGCTGGAGGAATTGCTAACACATTGAACGATAGATTCAAGAATCTGAAGTATCTTGACAGACATGAGCATTGTGCCTCATCCAACAAGATGCAGTTCAGTGGTGAGAAAGTAAGCTCCAGCATTTAAGCAGAAACACCAAATGCACAGGTACAAAATAGGCAATACCTGGCTCAACAGTAGTACCTGTAAGAGGGATCTAGGTGTCCTGGTGGACCACTACTTAAGTATGAGCTAGCAGTGTTTATGCGGCTACCAAAAAAACCAATGCAATCCTAGGCTGCATCAATAGAAGGTTAGCATCAAGAGCACAAGAAGTGATAGTACCACTTAATACAGAACTACTATAGCCACACTTGGAATATTGTATCCAGTTCTGGTCATCATGATAAAAAATAGACACTAAGATACTAGAACCAGTACAGAGAAGAGCAACAATGATTATACAGGGACTAAGAGAAGGCTAGGGTAACATGATAGCCATTTTCCAATACTTGTAGGGTTATCACAGGGGGTCAAGTTATTTAATCAAAGCACCTGATCCAACATGGAACTAAGGAGAAATTTCCTGATAGTAAGAACAATTAATCAGCTTGCCTTCTGGAGTTGTCGATGCTCCATCACTGGAGGTTTTCAGAAAATATTGGACAACCATTTGTCTAGGATGATACAAAGACTCCTGCTTGGACATGGGTGCGTGTGTGTACTAGAAGACTCCCAAGGTCCCTTCCTATCCTATGATTCTATGATACTACTATAGGTTCCTAGTTTGAGTATACATACTCACATAGATAGGAATATATATAGGAAGCTGCCATGCTGCAAAGCAAAACAACACAATTTAGCATTACATGTATTTGCAGAAATAACTCTGGGTTTCCATAAAGATCCAGATACAGCATTCCGGTAGAGGATAACATATTTTACTGACGGCCTAATATTTTGCAATACCATGTCAACAAATATTAACCCATCGTTTTGCCCTCCATAAATTCTGTACTGTCTTTCTTTTAGTGATGAGTTGGCTCTCTATTGCCATGAATGGAAATAATGAAAGCCAAAAGAAAGCTGGAGGCTCTCTGGATTGAGGAGTTGAAATGGGAAAGCCAATGCAGTCACTCTATCACAACTGTCAGGGAAGCATTTCCATTATCATTTTTGTCATTTATCTTCACAGTTATTAATGAGAGTGATTAGCTTTCTCCCTAAGATAAAACTCATTCCCAAAGTCAAATAAGTTCTTATGCCCAAGTATTAAACAAACTCTTCCACTGAGCCACCTCTGAGTAGAACTAACTAGGTTTTACTCTTGATTGCCTAATAGCTTGGCTATATACAGTAGGTTTTTTTTTCCCTGTTGCTTTTGTGACTGTCTAGAAAAGTGACAGACCAGCAAACTGCAACTATTTATCTAGGTGCATCCAACACTTATACACTAACTCAAACAGATTCAGAGAAAAGAAAACCTGCATGACTCAAGAAGGCTTAAATGGAGCAGGCAATATAATACAAGAGCAATATGATTTCATGCAAGGCAGTTATAGGTTGGGGGGGGCAGGTGAAGACAAATTAGGCAGCTTTGGTACTCCTCGTATTTTACACAGCCAACACATTATATTACTCTTGCCCTCAAAATAGAGTACTTGTTTTTACCAAAAGCCATTTTTTCTTTGTCATGATTAGAGACAAGTGCTCTGCCTATTAAACAGCTTTGTTCGATTCCATAACTGCCAGTAAGGATGGCTTATAATTTGGAGAGCAAAACTGGCAAAAACCCAAATTTGTCTGCCTAGGGATAAAAGGAAATAAGATAATAGCACTCTGGGTGACCAGGAAAGGAAGGTAGTTTGTTTTCCAATGAAAAGAGGTTTTCTGATTTCCATATCCACCATGGCAACCATGTTGTAAATGAAGAGACACACTTATGACATCCATTTTATGAAAGCATCAGAGTATGCTCTCAAAATCCTATTGGCCCAAGTAGTTTATCAATATAGCAATGTTTCCGGTTACATGTAAGTCAAAAGCTTTTTTTCAGAGTGATTGTAGTAAAACCATCCTATCTAGTAAATATCATAACAAAAATTGATTAAAAAAAATAAATGTCAAAAGAACAAAGAGTGAGTACAGCAATAATATAATTCAATAATATAATCAATAAAAAAAGTTATAGAAGACAGGATCTTTGAAATGCTGGTTGTCAGCAATTTATTGCAAATTCTAGTGGTAAAGATTTGTAGACTCCAAATGACAACCCAATCCAGAGAGATGAGAATGCTATAGAAAAAGCTCTTTTATATAAAGGTTGAAAAGAGGCCTGACCTGGAAGTTTTATATAAAGACTTGATCACAAACCTTTGCTTTTTATCTTGTTTTTGTTTCCTTCATGTTAACTTTTAATGTAGTGTGCCTTTGGCTTATTACTTAAAACATGATAAAGCTTATCTTTAACATGTTAAGGATAAGCTTTATCATGTCAGATTGGGAGGCTATATACAACGAAATAGAAATATATAAAAAAAGAAATGGAATAATAGTGGCAAAAGTTTCTCCTGAATAATCTAAATATCTGCCACTCAGAGATCTAGGTTAGGCATTGCTTTAAACTGGATTCTGCTTTTTCCCCACTTTGGCTTAATGAGTTTTGTGAAAAGATAAATGATACTTTAGAAACCACATTGATAGCTTAGCATGTGTGAGTCTAGGGAATAGTGGTTTATTAAATATGTGATATCTTAGCAGAGTGAATGAACCTTTAAAGTTTCCCAAGTCGTCTTCTCCCAGCTGTTGGACACCATAACTTGATGCAGTCCTTTCTTTCATATCATCTGGAATAGAGATGACTTGACATCAGAAAACTTTCACAACTGTAAAGAGAGAAGTGAAGAAAAAACTTTACAGACATCAACATGCTTAGGACAGTATAAACATATACTCCTCCAAGATCCAGGGCAGGCCACATTGAAAGTGATTCCTGAGGAGCTGTCCAAATCTATAGTGCTGAAAATTGACAGACCAAAACTCTAGGCTGCAGCATACAGATGTAATCCTGTTTTTTGTATGGTTGAATTCAAAGCAAAATGTCAAAATGTTGACACAAACGGAAACTAAGTTCTAACACTTTCTTTTCTTCATTCCTGGATTTGATTTTTTTTTTTAAAGATGTAAAAAGGTAAGACTGGAGGGAAAGAAACAGCCTCATTTGAAATAGTTAGTTGGATCTTGGAGGAATATATACTGTATCTCACTGGGTAATGGCAAGGCTGATTCTCTCCAGTTGTTAAAAATCACGCTTAAGAAATGTTCATTTTAGTGCATTTAACCAAATCTATCAGAACTAACACTATCAAATATTCGTTCTGCATAGTTCTCCCATTGAAGAATTTTAGGATTAGATGCATCAGGACAATTTATCTCTATTTATACAAAGTGGGAAAGGTCATTTCTCACTTCATGTCTTGCACACTCAGTCAGGAGCAGAATGCAATCCTTTTCCTCATTTCAGGTATCAAAAACCTGGTGAAAGCAACCAGCTACAGGAGGTACCACATGAGGAAAATGAAATAAGAGAAAGAGAAATAAGGAAAACTGGATGTCTTAACAGTATAGGCAGAATGGACATATTACTTGACTTGGCCTGAACTACATTTTTGTCTTAACCTTACTCCTCTGCATTCTACACCAGATATGTCTGATAACATGTTAATATCACTAGAATGGCAAAGCTGACAGTTTTCAAATCTTTTTTAAAAACATATTTGGGGTGAGTCTAAAGTACTTCCAGTAAGTACAAAAGTACATTTGTACTTCCAGTAAGGACATGATGAGCTAGATATCCCTGTAGGAGTGGTATTATGGCCAATATTGGTGGCCAGAGCTGGTAAAATCTATCTGGAGAAAGGCAAGATTGTGAAATCACCCACATGTACTCCAGACAGCTGCTCCTCATGAGTAGACTGCACGAACTCATCCCCATGAGATAGTCATAATGTAGCCTAAATAGCTTGACTGAGACTCATTTCTTAATCACATTTAAAATTACCTTTTTATTGCCTTTCAAATATTAAAAGTCTTTGGAATGGCAAATTTTATTACATTCACTGGGTGAGCTTCCTTCAATTCTTAGCAAAAGAAGTTTTAAGAATGAGTTTAAGGACTTATGAAAAAAATAGCAAAATGATGTTTTTGGAAAGTTATGAATGGACTAAGAGTCCAGGTGGATTTAAAATAAGATTTTAAAATTAGTTATAGCAATCCATATTATGGGCAACAGCTGCTGTTTTCAATTCTAAAAAATGTTAGGACTTTGAAGATTGGACACTACAGGGAACATGAAGGAACTAAAGCTTATAATTAATGGAGAAGAATACTTCAATTTGACTTAGCACATAGAATAATGTTAATAGAATAATAGGGGGGTCTTATAGTCAAATCCCCTAGACAGGAGATCCTATCCCATTCCAGACAAATGGCTGTCCAGTCTATTCTTGAAACCTTCCAGTGATGGAGTACCCACAACATCTGAAGACAAGCTGTTCCACTGATCAATTGTTCTCATTGTGTTGCTAATGCAAAAATGGAGCAGAATAACATTGGCTGTATTAGTGAACAGTTGACTCATAAGTTAATTTTAAGTAAGTCTGCCATTATAGATAGACTGTTTGTAAATAACGTTATGGAAGAGGAACACATTCTACTGGACAAGACTGAAATTGATTAGAATATGGATTTAAAAGCGACAGGCTACAATAATGATCTGGAAAAAGGTGATATATTAGATATACAAATGAAAGCTGCTGATATTTTAGTAATTAAAAGGGATATGCAAATCACAAACCAGAGTGATCCGGATAAGTTTCCTACACTGGATTTACAAAAGAGACTTGTTAAAGTTTTGAAGGATTTTGTGAGAAAGGACAAAGAAAAAAAGGGGGTAGGAATCAAGTTCTAGGATATTATTTGAGGAGATTAAAATTAATATTGTTAAAAGTTAAAGAAAGGAATATAAAGTTGTTTTACTTTAAGGTTAAAATAGATATATTACTATCCGTAGTAATGTTTAATTGAGTTTTGTGGACCAGGACTGAACAATGGGGAGGTGTCTAACATTTTGTTTAGAGATAAGAGAGGACATATAGGAAGAAAAGATCATCTATTGTATCTTAATAGAAAATAAGTTACTAAAATTGTTGTACTCGTAGTGATAAAGGGGAAGTTTCTTCTTTATATATCTCCTTTATTTTTCTTTATTATATTCTTATTTTTCTTTCTTTTCTATTTTTTCTTTTGTGCACTTTCTATTTTTTTCCTTTTAATTTGTATTAGTTTTTATCATTTCAATTGTAATGTTTAATAAAATTGTTATTTAAAAAGTAGAAAATAGATGGAATTACATTCACAAGAAGCTGAATTATTTTGCATCTTTGGAGTGCAGGAAAAATGCTGTTGAAAATTGGTTTTGTTGCATATCAGCTGCATAATCTGGGGATATACTGGGGGACTGCAAAATTCCAGTCTTAAAATGAAATATAAATAGGCCATATGGTACCCATGTATATTTTCCTTGATATTTGCCAAACTTCCTAATTCTAATTTTTACAATGATTTTGAGTAATATGCCATTAGAAGGTGATCTGCTATAAACTGTGCCAAATTTTAGCATCATTTTTATTTAGAGAAATGTCTCTGGGCCCCATATTAATCTATAGGCATACTATCAAAATTAACATGATGGGTTACAGCAGCCTAGTTTTTTGTATGGAAATGTGTCCATCCAAATAGAAAAAGATCCAGGTTAACAGATATGGTAGACAGGATCTTGGGTGAGAATGTTAAGAAAGATAATAAGGAGCAATCTTACCCATTTTCTTTCTGATGGTATCCTTTGACTGGCTATCTCTCCATAAAAGCATCTTTTATTTACTCTCAAATCTTAATCCCCACTGTCCTAAAAGGGTATTTTTCATATGGCATTGGGTTGATTGTAGCCTAATTGGGATTCTAGGCATTATGAAATAACCATTACTTATTGAAAGACTGCTGTTTACCCTGATTTCATGGCACCCTAAGGCAGCCTTGCCTGGTGAAGGCTCAAAGCAGGGAAGAAGTATACTAAGAGAGGGAGAAATGTGGAAGAAATGTAACATTACCCAGAAGTGCAATATCTGAATATGACAAATTAGAGGTGAGCTTATTTTGTCAGCTTTCTTTCAGAGACAATGAGTCCTAACTGGATACCAGAATGTGCTCAAAATATATCACTGGCAGAGAATGGAACCCTGGGTGTTTTATTTCTACATTGCTGACACGGGTAGAATGGCTGAGTTCTATTCAGTGATATTTCTAAAGAATTGTTTAACGGAGCTCAAAAATAAAATATTTGGATGGCCAAGTCTTATTAGTTTGGGGAGAAAGAAGGGTTGAGTGCCTGAATCCACTATAACAATATTTCCCACTGGCTGGAATTCTGGGAGTTGATGTTTTACACATCTCCATGATTCTAGGATAAAGACTGACACTCATGTTCTCCATGAGAAAATGCTTAGGCTACAAAATAGCTACATATATGATGCCTGCTTGAATGGTTCTCTCTTCCATGACCATAGTACATATGGTGAGCATTAAACAAACCACATTTCTACCAAATGATCCCTACCCTACTAAACAAAGGCATAAGGATAGTTCTTCATTCCTGATAGTTGCTTGGAGGATATGGACTAAGGTGATCTCTCCAGATTTTATTGAGCCAGTCTGGTAGAGTCATTAAAACACCAGATTAGAAACTGCGAGTCAGTAAATTCTAGTCCTGCCTTAGGAATGAAGCCAACTTGAATGACCTTGGGCCACTCATTCTCTCTCAATCCTATGAAAGAATGCAAATCACTTCTGAAAACTTGCTAAAAAAATTACAGGGACTTGCCTGACAATTGCCAGGAGCTCAAAGATGTATGTGCGTACACAATCTCTGTAGCGTTAGCAAGTGCTTTAGTAAAATATGCAAATATATATATATTTGTAGTTCATCCCTTTGCTCACTTCTAGGATCCTTACCTCAAAGTGATCAGTGAGAGATGATAATAGATTCAATGCCTGTTGACATTATCACAGCATTATGTTGCTCTATGACAGACACTGAGTACATCTATACATTCCAAAACGTTGACATTTCTATTTCATTGTGGGAAGTAGTCCAATTTTAAGTCACATTCCCAGGAGCTTCTCTAATTACCATATTCTTACCAGATCCTATCCTCCTGTCTTTGGCACTTTCAAGTGACCATCTGCATCTCCCTCTATTTCCAAACTTATCTGTTTTCCTTTAATATTCCCAACTGCATCTTTGAGAGCTTAGGTCAGTGAAAACTTAACCAGCTCACTGAACGTTATCCATGAACTTGAGCATGGATGTAACATTTGAATTAATTGCTGCCAATTATACGGTGCTGATTTGGGAGGAGGGGAAATTGACATTTAATTTATATCAATTATTGAGTTACATTGAAGGCTCTGTATGACAACAAGCAGGCATCCATCGAATATTGGCTCATAAAATACTTCAAACAGTGCACCTTTGGGAGACGGCAAAGAGTAGACTGGACCATCTTCAGATTCACCTTCTCACTAGCAGTGGGAGCATATTACTGCCATTCACCATCCTGTTTTAAAATTCTCAGGCACATGTCCCATTAACACTCCCAGTTCTTTACACCCCATCTTGGGATAGGAAGCAATTAACTCTCTTCTGCAGTACTCCTCTCCCACTTATCTCATACTAAGGACCTAAGGCTAATGAATGTCAGAGGCAGCCACATCTATAGTCAGTCACAAAGGTTTAATTTATAGCATTAAGCACCATGAGGAGGGGCTGAGGGAAATTGAATTTTTTATCCTTGTGTGACAATTGCTGTATGAGTGGCAGCTTCCCTTTCATACTATAGTCTCACATTTCCATTGGCTCTCTCTGATAAAAAGATAGAACTTTTGCCAGGGAAGTTTCTGAGTCATTGCTCAGAAAGTTCTTCTCTAACCTGGATTCTCAGGAGCAAATCTAGCTTGCAACTTTCCCAAAGGCATGTAAGGTTTGCCTGCCACATATCAGAGCATATGATGTGCCGTTTCTTTATGACTCCAAAAAAAGAAAGAAAGCTGACTGATCAAATTTAACCGAGTCGGTCTGTTTCTGACTGAAAAAGATAAAAGTAGTCCATCCTGAATTCAAGGTAGTGAAAATAAACAAAGCCATGTCAGAAAGGTTACTAAGGCAATATGGCTGGAATTATCTAAGCATTATGCCAAGGAAACTAAGGTTGTAAATGTTGTGCTCAATTGATCAAATTGGGGGGGGAAACCATAAATTCGAATTATTTACTTTCCAGTGGCCACTAGAAACCAGAAGTGAAGACATAGGAGCCGCTGAATTAGAAAATGCTGAGTACCAAACACACAAGCAACACTGTGAGAGCATTAATGCATTTCATCTCCCAAGAGACTGTACTTCTGGAATATTGTACACCCCACACACACATATACTCACATGCCGTGGTAGTTTTTGTACGTTGGATCTAGCAGATAGGCACTGAAACATGAATCAGCATTCCTCTATCTGAATGACAGAATCCCCCTTCAATATTGTCAGCTCAGGATTATGGGAACTTAAGCCCCACATATGTAGCAGGTTTCAAGTTGGGGAAAGTTTGGTTAGAGCATTACTTGAACTGAATATTTTATTTGGTCAAGTGTGATTTAGACACACAAGGTATTTGTCTCTGGTGGAGAAGCTCTCAGTGTACATGCAAAGTAATAGAATAGTGATTAACATAGTAATATGTTACTATGTTAAGAAGAGGGCTGAGTAAAGAAAATAATAAGAAGGATAAATAATACCATAGCCGTACTACAAGGATAAATACATCTAGACATTAGATAGCACTGTGAGAATTAAGTGTTCAGCAGAATGATGGCACAAAGGAATGAAGGAAGTTAGCACCTACCCACCCCTCCTAGAGGAATTAAATATCCTAGAAAATATCAGAAAGGCAGAACAATAT
>JANHFT010009997.1:244262-255527 GCA_032467955.1 Pseudoxenodon macrops | reverse complement strand
ATAAATAAATAAATAAATAAATAAATAAATAAATAAATAAATAAATAAATAAATAAATAAATAAATAAATAAATATTCTGCTAAAGATCTACATACATGTTTTTGTAACAGTCTAAAAATCAATATGAAGGCTGCTACTGATAGGTTTCCATCTCCATATTTCAAGGGCGGAAGGAGATTTGCTGTTCCTCACACACCCTTCGATGGTTGTTCAAGTGGTCCAGATTTGGATTATTTTGAAGTATTCCCTTCCATTTTTTAAAAAATCTTTGATTTTGAGTGAAACCTCAAACAAGTGTATAGAAACTTGTACATTTCAGATCATTTTAATCAGGCTGGAAGTCTTTTTATCTTTCTACTGGACCCAGCTTTCTCTATTATGTACTACGTTTTCCTTAAAAATAATATGTCTTGGTACAGAACTCCACAGAACAGCATGAAAAAGAAGCAGTTTTAGTAGGCTAGCTATTGTAGCACAAGGCCAAAAGTGAAATAAAAATATGGCCATGCAAGTATCTAGGAGGACAGGGTTGCTACCCATTCCATCAATTTATAGGGGGGAAAATCCACTTGAAAACCACCATTTAGAAAGAGAGTAAAACTGAAGGTATTGTGAAACATGCAGCCCCTTTTTCCATCTCACAAGATGCCACAGAAACAGCCTAGATTCCTATCAGTGGTGGGTTCCTGCCAGTTTGGACTGCTAGAACTGGTAGCGGGAATTTCCCCCAGCTCGCCGAATTGGCAATGCTAACTGGCTGGACATGCTCCCGAAACGGTCCTTTGGCTTGAAATCCGTCCACCGGAGCGAAATATACTCAAAAATAACCCTCTGCGCATGCGCAAAGCCTCCTGCGCATGCGCAAAGCCTCCTGCGCATGCACAGACGATTTTAACCTGGGAACAACGGGGCGCGTGCTTGAGTGTAGCAAACGCGCACGCACGTGCAAAATGCGCACTTTCGGCTCGACCCCAAACCAGTAGGGAAGGTAAGTGGAACCCACCCCTGATTCCTATGAATTGCTCACTGCAATGGGTTAAGTCATAGCACCACCAATCACCAACCATTTCTCTCAAGGAAAACTTAGGCAAAATATCAGAACCAAACCAGCCTGCCCTCTACTGACCATACCGAGGAAGTATTTTTCTTCCTACATGAGAAAAGTTAACTTCCCTTCACCTTTTATTTCCAAATTCAGATGAAGTTGGGCTGGGAATGGCAGAGGAGTCTGGATGGAGAATGGAACCAATTGAAATGATGTCGGGATCTCTCTTCCTAGAAGCTCGCACCTTTGAATATACAAATCTTACTTGAATTTACCTATTAGACTGACAGCACAGGACAGGTAGAGACGCAGTGGCTCGGTGGCTAAGACGCTGAGCTTGTCGATCAGAAAGGTCGGACGTTCGGCGGTTCGAATCCCTAGCGCCGCGTAACAGAGCGAGCTCCCGTTACTTGTCCCAGCTTCTGCCAACCTAGCAGTTCAAAAGCACGTAGAAAAATAGGGACCACTTTTGGTGGGAAGGTAACAGTGTTCCGTGCACCTTTGGTGTTTAGTCATGCCGGTCACATGACCACAGAGATGTCTTTGGACAGCGCTGGCTCTTCAGCTTTGAAACGGAGATGAGCACCGCCCCCTAGAGTTGGGAATGACTAGCACATATGTACTTTTACCTTTACCTAGGAATAAAAAATAGTATAGCAATAGTACTTAGCAATAGCACGTAGACTTATATACCGCTTCACAGTGCTTTTACAGCCCTCTCTAAGTGGTTTTACAGAGTCAGCCTCTTGCCCCCCCAACAATCTGGGTCCTCATTTTACTCACCTCGGAAGGATGGAAAATTGAATCAACCTTGAGCCTGGTGAGATTCGATCTGCCAAACTGCTGACAATCAGCAGTGCCTGCAGTACTGCACTCTAACCACTGCGCCACTGCGGCTCATGCCAAGAATTAAAACTCAAAGTTATGTTAATGTTCCTGGAAAGTCAAAAACTATCCCTCTGTATTTTTTAATGTGATGTTCACCATCTAAGGAAGGGAACAGCCTGTAATTTAGAGTCTTTGTTTGATCGTCTACACAACTAATGGGAAAATATCACAGGGAGTTAAACTGCCATGAGAAACCAGATAAGAGAGAGGAGATTTACTACTTTGGAAGAATGCCTGCATGCTTTCCACTCCTGATAGCTTTGTATTTCCAGATAAAGCAGTTATCAGAAAGATCGCATCCTAACAGAAAGAAAACGTGTCGTGTTCTTCATGGACATGTCAACACCTGAGAAGGACCAGCCTCACATATGGCTTCCCTTGAAATCATCAGAAGTGGTTGCCAAATATTTCCAATGGTAGAATGTGTGGTTCACTAATTATAGGTCGGAATCACTGTAGATTTTCAAAAAAATAAATAAATAGAGTAGGCAACTATTGGACTGGGGTGGTATAAGGCTCCTGCCTTGAGCAGGAGGTTGGACTAGAAGACCTCCAAGGTCCCTTCCACACCGACCTTCTATCTTTCAAAATAAGCAGTTTTGTTGGATAAAACAACTATAATCCTTCCAGAAAGGGATGACTTATGGTACATATCGGAGGTGGGTTATGAATCTTCTTACTATCAGTTCGCTTAGGGTCGCGCCTCGAGAGTGCGCGGAAAGCACATGTGCGCTCGCTCGCACGGCAATCAAAAACTAGCTTCTGGGCATGCGCAGAAGCAAAATCCAAGATGGCGCCGCCGCCAACAGAACCAGCTCCGTGACATCACCGCGGAGTTACTACCTACTCTAGAGAACCGGTAGGAACCCACCTCTGGTACATACCTGTCATCTTCCAGATTAAATAAATTCCAATTTGAGAATGAGAGCGGACCGACCTTCTAGAAATTTCCGTTCGTGCAAAACCTTCTCAAGTCTGTTTCTCTTCCTCAGCTTTGGAAGGGGAAAAAAAAAAACCCTCCTACCAACACACGTTTCATAAAGGCAGGTCGAAAGCATGGATTATGGTGGTTGATTTTAATTATGTTAAATGCGGCCTTGAAGTGTGTGTGTTTTTTATGCCGCTGGTTTTCCATTTTTTTTGCTTTATGCTTTATCGTAAACCCTGAGAGACATTGGTACCAGGCGACGGAGTTAGCTAAGTAAATAAAGGTGTGTATGAGTGGAGAAACAGTGATTGATTTACATTTACTGGCAGGTTTCTCTCATTTTATAACACAAATGATGATGATGATGATAGCACAAACCATTCTCTTGCGGGGAGTTGGACTGGATGACCTACTAGGTCCCTTCCAACTCTGTTAATCTGTAAACTGCAGAGAGTAGCTCAATTTACTCAGTTTGGCCCGAGGTGGGTTCCTACCGGTTCTATCTGGTTCTATAGAACCAGTAGTAACTTGGTGATCACATCACAGAGCCGGTCCTGTTGGTGGCTCCGTGGGTGCTGTCATCTTGGATTTTGCTTCTGCGCATGCACAGAAGCTAATTTTTGTTTCTGTGCATGCTAGCAGTAGCTAGCGCGACCCTGAGCAAACCGGCAGTAAAGATATCCAGAACCCACCCCTGGTGGCAACCCCTCAAATATTGGAAGACTACTATCAAATGACCACTTAGCCTTCTCTTTGTTAGACTAGACATACAATCACTGATCATATTTATCGTCCAGGCCCGTAATCATTGTTGTTGTTCTTTCTAGAGACCTTTTTTGTATTGTGGTGACCAAAGCTGGCTGCAGTATTCCAAGTGTACTCTTACCAGTGCAGTATAAAGTGCTACTAAGACATGATCTTGATACTGTCCCTCTGTTGATGCAGCTAAGGACTGCATTGGCTTTTTTAGCAGCTGTAGCACACTGCTGGATCACACACACTCACACTTGATATTTCTAACAGCACCAAACTGTTGATTAAATGTCTAAAAACAAATTATTTGAAGAGTATTGACAGTGTTTTTTTTTTACTGCAGCAGGTATACATTTTTAAAAATGCACACATGAATAAATTACAGCTCTTAGCACAGTTGTCAGACCATTTCCAAGCTCATTTCAAAGGACAGGTTATGACCCATGAACTTTTTAATGATTTGAGAATGGATTACTTGAAGGATTGCTGTCCCAAAGATGCTTTTTCAGGACTTTTTTTTCTTGGAAGACGTTTCACTTCTCATCCAAGAAGCTTTTTCAGCTCTGACAGGATAGTGGGGGATGGAAGAGCTGAAGAAGCTTCTTGGATGAGAAGCAAAATGTCTTCAAAGAAAAAAAAAGAAAGTCCAGTTGCCTCCTGAAAAAGCACCTTTGGGACAACCATGGCCTGGATGACTGAAAATCTCTACAGAGCTGAAGGATTGCTATTTTCTATATATAGCTATCCAGAAGTTTATCCAACTAGACAAAATGATGGGTCTACTTCATATCATAAGAAACAGAAACTAATATGGTGTTAGAGGACAGGTTTCTATGTCAGATTTCATCATCATTTTAGCCATTGTCTATTCACTGCAGGATGAAGACTCCTCCACGTGTTTCCAACCAATACGGTCCTGAACTTTCTTTTGCCAATTGTACCCGCAGTACTTGCTGATGTACACTGGAAAATATATGAACTCCTCCTATAAAGGTACCCCTGCAAACCTAAACTGAAGTCCAAACCCTGAGCTCTTTTCATGTATGTTCTTTGATTGAAGCCAATGCAAGGTCTGAATTGGCAGGAAAGTTGAAACTCGATCAAACCCAAGGAACATCATATGACTGAGCATCCAGATCCCAAAGTAAAACATATGGTTAAAAATGCTCTACACAATTTCTGGTGATTAATAACTTATTTAGAAATAGCATTGTTCTCACAAGAAGGGAATCTTTTTATGGATGGCAGCTGGAGTTAAAATACATTTTCAGGAAATTCACCTATGTAGATCCTCAGTTCCCAGCAGACAGTGCTGGAAAAATACATTTATATTAGCCTTTGTTTCTAAGTACTGATCTAGCCTCCTCTCTGCCTGTTGGAAATTCTATTTATTGAACTGATTCTGGTTAACTGCCTTTGGATTCTCACTTTGTTTAATGACTTGCCTCTTTAAACAATTCCCAAGCTGATATGACTTCTGATCTTGCTTAAAATTGTGATTTCCTGGCTGCCATTTCAGCACATTGACCTTGTTAGTAAATAGACTGTCTAGCTATGCCATTCTTGTAACAAAACATATGTTATTATATATATATATCATGGACTCTGCCCTGCATATCGTAAACTATTGCCATCATATGTAGTAAAAGACTGTGTCTGATTACCTCTGCTGAAATAAGATTCATCTTCTCATCTAATTGGCTTTTTATACATGCATTGATATCATTGTCATCTTCTTGGCCTCAAGTATCAAAATGTCTTGGGCCAAATATCCCAGGTAAAGATTTTCCAGAGATGGCTTTGTGTCTCACCAACGATAAACCCTCCTCCTTAAACTCATGGCTCTCCTCTTGATATTGCTTGCCCATTAATTACTTAGTTACACACTGACATCTGCCTCAGGTGACAGTTTTTGATAGATTGATATCTTGCCACTGTAGAGAAGAAGCTAAAATATACAAGCAGGATATGCCAAAGGTATGGTTTGCATTTCTAGCCCTGTTCCTTATCACTGGGGAATTTGGCAAATTATTTCAAGACATGCAGAAGACCAACATTTACAACTAGAAGGGGTGGAAGATTTTAGATCATCATGAACAAATGAAATAGTTCCCTCTGATACCTTCTCCTGGGACTTTGATGGATGAGTGGATAGGAAGGTTCCAAAATGTTGAATGCTTATACTTTAGCCACCTAGAATTTCTCCTGATGATCCATAGTTGCCCACTCCGTACTGTGCTTTCACCAGTAGAAATAGTTGTGCAGACCATTTAGGGCTGTTTCCATGGTGATGCCGACTACTGGGGGAGGGGAGAAGGAAAGAGAACAGATAGCTAGAAGTTCCCTCTAGGAAGAATAATTGTTCTGATGGGCCTTCTTGTGATATAACTTCTCCCTTTCTTTCCTGTAGCTAACCCCATTTAATCCCATTACCCTCCTTTATTTGCTGGAATCAAATATTAATTAACAAAGCAATGTGATGAAGCAGAAATTAATGTATCCTGGCACTTTATACAGTAAGTTGTGTGCAGGCCTCCCACCCAGTAAAGTCAGAATGATAACTGCAGTCCTGGGCTGTGGAAGAAGCAGATGTTGACTTGACTCCCCCATTTGGAACAGGTGATAGTTACAGATTATCTGCAAACTTAAAATGAAACCTTGAAAAAGCTGTATCTACCACCCCTTCAACATGTCCGCCCTGCCTTCTAATATCATTTGCAGAGGTGGGTTCTGAATCTTCTTTACTGCCGGTTCGCTTAGGGTTGAGCCTCGAGCACCCGTGCAAAGCGAGCGAGTGCACACACGGCAGTCAAAAACTAGCTTCTGTGCATGCGCAGAAACAAAAACTAGCTTCTGCGTATGCGCAGAAGCAAAATCCAAGATGGCGGCACCCATGGAGCCACTGACAGAACCGGCTCCATGATGTCACCGTGGAGTTATTACCTACTCTATAGAATCGAATAGAACCAGTAGGAACCCACCTCTGGACTTGAATTTTAAACTCTTTTTCATTTCCTCCTTATCCTACCCCCACCCCACCTCCAAAAACAACATTATAATATCTCTCTCTCTCTCTCTCTCTCTCTCTCTCTCTCTCTCTCTCTCTCTCTCTCTCTCTCTTTTAAGAAGGCAGGTGAAAACAGAAAGCATAGGGAAAGTCAGATGGTATCAAAAGCACAATACAGCAATAGAGGTTAAAAGAGTCCAATATGCTTTGCAGAACCATTAGGATTTCTGACTTGCTTCTCTTTAACAAAAAAAACAACACACACACACACAGGTTCCTGATATACGTATGTGAGCACTTTCTCCATTCCTGCATAAACCCAGCGCTATTTTCCCCACGTTCCTTTTAGCTCCAGATGTTCAAGCTGCCTGCTTGGAGACCGTGCCTTCTATCAATCTTCTTGCAATATGAAGGGACGAACAAGACCTGGAACAGGAAAGAAGCAGAAATCTAACAGGGAGAGGACTGTTGTCATTTCAATGTGCTTATGTGTGAGGATAGGACTATACTTGCAAAAATATCGATAGCTACATATTCGTCTCTGTAGTACTGTCCAAAATAGATTCCATAATGGAAATGGAGGGAAACAATAAATGGGAATTAATGGAGAAGAAAGCTGGGGACCTCAAAAATGGAGTGGGGGGGAAACCTGTGAAAGGCTATAGATAAAAGTTCCAGATTGAGAGCAATAGTTCCAGATGGGATCTAGTTCAACTCTCCAGGTAATCATTGAGCTTAGTAAGTGACTTTGAACCAATCATTGTCTCTTAGGGAGACCTTCTTCAAAGGGATGTAGTTGTGGGGGTAAAATGGGAGCAGACTGCCACGTAGGCTGCCTTGGTCTTCTAAGGAAAATATGGAAGATAAATACAGTAAATAAATACAGTTCTACAGTTCTTTTCAGACAAATTGAATGGCTTCTTTTACAAAAGTCTCGGACAATATTTACTAGTACCTGACTTCAGAAAAGAGATGGAATGAGTGGAAAAGGACATAAAAAGAAGACCAACCAAGATGAGGACAGAGCATGAAAGGAAACCCTGAGAGGAGGAACAATAAAAGTAAGGCAAAGGGACAGTTGCTGAATTTCTGGCTGTGCTAGAGAAAACAGTTGTGCACGTATGCAATATAGATTATCCGCCCTCCCGTCTTAGCCAGTCCCAAACAGACATGAGTGTCCTTTTAATTGGATAGCAACCCTCCTGTGTTTGTGTATAAGGTGGAATACAAATGGATGTTTGGGTTGGCAGGCGGCATCCCTATGATTGTACACTATTTGTTTGCTAATAAAGATTGAATTTCTCATTTCTTCCTGGAGTTTCATTTCAGCACTGCAGCTGGACTGGACAGCAAGGAGCCAAAAGATATACGGTCATCTTTTATTTTATTTCCTTTGCCTCGTGATCCGTTATTCTCTTTTCCCAGCTCCTATGTTAGAGCTTTTTCCAAAAGCTTGTCTCTATATATTCTGGGGCTTCTATCAGCATCTGTACATCACCTCAATCAACTTACAGTAGCTGCCGTTCTAAAGGACCACAGAGAAGACAAATTTAGCATTTGTTTGTTGTTGTAGGGTGGATGGTTCTCCATTAGCAAGTACGCAGGTCTTCCATGGTCTCCATATCCTCCAAAAAAGAAGATGCCATGTTCCTTCCAGCGGTGGGTTACTACTGGTTCGGCCCGGATCCACGAACTGGTAGTGGCAGCGGCAGGAGGCTCCGCCCACCTGCTGCGGACACTTCTGCGCATGTGGCACAAGTGCACGCGCAAACCGGTACTAACGGGATTTACAACCCATTACTGGTTCCTTCCCACTGTTCCTTCATTACTGTCATCTTCACCTTTGGAGAATCCTCTTCTGGGTATACTTTGAACATGTCATTTTCTGTATGTTCTTCTCATTTATCATGTTCCCACATAGTGACCTGTTCTGTAGCAGTTGTTTCATTTTCTGTCCTAATATGAAAAGTTAATGCAGCAGTGCATGAACAAGGAAGGATGGAGTGTTGGCCACTGGCTATTTTGAGCACTTTTGGTGAAAGAATTAGGTGGCTCAAGGAACTGATGACATTTCTGCTATGTCACACAGCAGCAGAAAATTGCTACTAGTAGTTGGAGTGGGCAAGTGAAATGGGTATGGAAGCATCCTTAAATCATAAATGAGGACATGCAGAGAAGTGCAAAATGTTGAGTTCCAAACCGCTAGGGTCCTCTTGATCAAAATGTTGCTTCAGTTTATCTCTGTAGGGTGACCTCATTTATTTTTCTAGAATCCTGATCAAATTTTTATCTTTCCAGGATTCCAAATAATCACAGTACTCTAAAGTGTGCCATTTGTACATTTACAACTCCTTTTTTTTTTAATATTGACCTTATCCCATATTTTGGGAGCAGGATGGAACCTGAAGTGTATTGCATTTTCTACCATCCAATGCCACTTCAAATTTATGTATGAAGACAATAGAATTATGCCACATCCAGAGAAACAACAAACCTAGTCCTGAGATCACAGAGTGCTATTGTGGGCGTACAGCACTTTGCGCACATCACCATGAAACTATATTGTCATGACAATAAAGCTTTCACTTAAATAAGTAAATGAAACTAGAGATAAAGCAATGAATACCAACAGTGCAGCAGAGAAAGGAAGGAAGCCTGAATGTGCCATTAGCAAGGCTGAATCATATAACTGTGAGGAGAAACATCAGCTAATAATTCTGACTGGGTTCACACATGATTCTAAGTATAATGTGTTTAATTTGGCTTTGGCTAAGCACATTGTGTGAATCCCATTGTTCTGGTTTATTCAAGAAATTGTACTGAAGCTTAATGCAATAAATTAACTCATTCTGAGAATTGATTGAATAGCTGCTATGGAAAACTTGCCATCAAAAAGTCTAGACAAGTTAACAACTACATGGTATAACTTTCAGAATGGAGCACAGGAAATTTGGAATGACGCAGGCAATTCTCAGCCAATGTTACACATTCGTTATACAAAGTATCACTGATCAGAAATATATAGAATATCCTTCAGTTGCATGGAGCTTTCCAACTATCATAGATCTCAGGTCTCAAAATCACCAGTCAGGATCAAATTCAATCCATCAAAAGAGAGAAAACATGACAAGGGCAAAGGAAGACAGGGAAATTATGTCACCTTTTACATCTATGATAGATGGGCTGCATATTTTGATAACCCCTTATTACACCTGGCTGTTCTCCCAGGCCTTGGGACCGTGTGCATATCCCCCTGTTTGAGATTGATGTGTTGTTGGATTGCCATCTTGTAATAATCTTGTAATCTTTGGGAATTAACTTTATTATAGTCGTATTCATTTGTAATTTGTGGGTGATCTTTGGTCTGTGAATTGTCCAGAATCACTTGGAGTTGGATAGTAATAAAACCGAATAAATAAAGATGCAGTAGTCTCATTGGTATATAAAAACACCAGCAAAAAGTACCACTGTGAAGTGCTAAATGTGGGTCAGGGAAGTCAAAATTCAGAACTCTGATCAACAGTGGGTGGTTCTCTTTGGCTGAGAGATAATTTACACTCCCACAGGCAGTTTTTGCCACTGTAATAGAAATACTACTGACAATTACCTAATGTTGTATAAGATGAAAGCAATAATTTACTGTGCTTCTGCTTGTTGAAAAAAATAACACATATACCAAAGAAAGATATACTCAGGTCACATACAAAGACAATACAAAGATAAATGTGTGATATGCACAAAATTTAGCACAGGTTAATAATACTAGGCATTTTCTCTCATCCATACTTTCTTGTTTTCCAAAACAAAATATTTAAAGACGTTTGGCATGGGAGGGTGACATCTTGTGATGAAAAAAAGTAATGGCAGCCTAGACACATCCAATATGTAATGTTTTAAGCCCCTACAAATGAGAAACTCATTTCCATACTAGGTTATGCATCATCCCCAAAGGAAACAGCTCAAGAAAGTTTGAGCTGCAGCACAATAAAAGAAAGAATAGGCGGTTAATAGTGTTAAAAATTAAGAGCTATGATCAATTGCTTCCCACTGCTGAATGTGAGAATAGTAAGAACTTAGTTCAAGCCCTCTCTTGAATAGTTAAATATGAATTTGTGCTCTTTTAGGGTCTAGTTCATTGTATACTTGTACTGAACCCATATTTCTTCCTCCTCAAACTTCTGGAGATTAGATAACGCTGCCATAAGTGAACAATGGGGGGAAATTTTACAGGTTTTTAGTTCTGCAAAACATTTACCTGATTGCAACTATTTTTTTAATAGAAATTAACATACTGTCCTTTAACCAAATGGCTTATAAATATTGTAAATAAATAAAACACTGCAAGTCTTCCATTAAACCGGGCTCTCTTCTTAACTGATTGTTAAAGATTTATAGCAGTATCCTTTGTACAACTATTCAAAAATAACTCCTCTGAATTTATGGGTTATTACCATTTATGTTTGTATACAATTCAGTGGTGAGAAAAGTAAGGTTTTACACTTATGCAAGACAAACCAAATGCATGGGTATAGAATAGGTGGTATGCAGGGGTGAAATCTAAAAATTTTCTGTGGGTGTGGCTTATTTTGTGGGTGTGGCTTGGTGGTCAGGTGACTGGGTGGGCGTGCTTTTACAGTTTGCAC
>JANHFT010009997.1:219078-232661 GCA_032467955.1 Pseudoxenodon macrops | reverse complement strand
CTGGCTGTGCACCGCCCTGAGTCTTTCGAGAGAAGGGCGGTATAAAAATTTAATAAATAAATAAATAAATAAATAAAGAGCCTTGGGAATAAAAATCACAAATGGAGGACAGAATTTTAACAGCATACTGCAGTTTTGTTATCAAGTCCTTTTCTCCACCATACCTTTCATTCTAATAATGGGTAGCTTTTTATAATCCATCTCATTTAGTACATCTGGGAAAACTAAAGCAATAGCCACAACAATTCTTTGATTTACAATATGTACACCTACCTGTACTTTTACTTACTTAATTCTACTATAGTACAGAAAGCACGTTATACACAAATTGCTGCTTGTGGGAAGTACTTCTTTAGTTCTTTATTCCTATTTTGGGCAAGATGGTCCTTTTATGTCATAACAGCGTTACTTGCATACAATTGTCATATCAAGGATGATTTCCTATTGTAGACACATGGATGGATGATTTGGGATAGCTAAAAGAAAATTTTGGGTTGCAATTTGACATATGGGGTATCATGTTTGTGCAATGTTTTTATTAGAACTACTTTTTGAAATGCAAAATATTCTAATTACAGGTAGTTCTTGATTAATGACAATTTGACCCCAAAATTTGTTGCTAAGTGAGACATTTGTTAAGTGAATTTTGCCCTTTCACAAACTTGCTTGCCAGATGTTAAGTGAATCACTGGAGTTAAGTTAGTAATGCAGTTCTATGCTTAGTTCTAGACATAGCATTATAAAGATTAAGGTTCACTTTCACAACATTCTTCTTAGCATCATTGAGTGTTGCAAATGAAGGTAATTATGATTATCTGATTGTATTTTCTCTTCATAAAATAATATAGAAAAAGCCCCAGCATATATTTTTAAAAAGCCACATGGTTGTGGAGGATTTTATTTCACAACTTTTATACAGTTATAGACCATTAGAATTTTCTCCTCCAACCCTTATACATTTCAGCCTGGGCAAATGTCCCAAGTATTTCATCAAACCTGGGAGGTCAACAGTGCCCAGTGAATATAAATTTATTATTCAGCTAGCTGGTCATAATTTCAGTTCCTATTGATTGGCTTGACATCTGTATTCTAGGATGAGCAGCACTTGGGCTCTTGGCTTGTGTCCATCAGCTGCTGTCATTGGCTTCCCACTTACCAATGATTTAGAACAAGGGCCATGTGTTGTACTTCATACTACTGAATCAAAATCTATGTTCCGATTGTTGTACAGACTTTGAGCTGAAAACCAAACCTGCGAGTAGGAAGTTATCAGATACAATTTAAGTAAACACTTGTACATTTAAGAATACTAAGTTTTCAAATTGAATTTTCCAGGGAAATTCTTACATCTGCCTCACACAATCTGATTCACATGGAATGCAAAGCATATTACCCTCAACGGAAGAGTAAACACATTTATTTCGGTTTGGATTTTGCACTGATGGCAGTGGCAATTTGTTATTAGCCTTATCATGAAATAGGCTTAAATACTTTTTACATATTTCAAAGAAAGAAAATCCCAATTCATCATTGCTTTGTAAGAAATAACCGTTAAAAAGACGTGAAAGTGAAAAAAATCAAAATGGCATCTTACTGTCACAGGGATAGTTGCTTAAAGCTACATACAGTATATATTCAACCTTATAACAATTAAAAATTAATCTTAAAAAATTGCAATTTTTAAAACTAATAGAGAAGTGGGAATGCAAAAGATACTGGATTCTTTTAATTCTTGCCTCAGATATGATTTGTTTTCCCGCTCTAAACAAACAGCAGGCTTAGAGACAAAAGGAAAAAGGGAGCAAAGATCGTGAACAAATGGGCCTCATAGCAAAATACCAATTCCATTGCCACAATATATGCCATCTGTAAAAGACAATCTGATCTCAAAATATGAAAGATGTTGTACTCTCCATAGGATCCTATATATTACAACTAAACTGAAGAATATCTTCATAACATAAGCACTAGGGTTATATTTTGAGTGATTTGGAAAAAGTATTTTGGGCCTTGCACAAACCTAGCAACTCTACTATTCATTAATTTCATTTTTTCAGGCTTCCAAAATATGCCACTGCTTTACGGATTCCATTCATTAAAGTTAACACAACTCTTTTGAGTAGCACCCTGAAAAAGAACTGGCTACTTTAATGAGTGCAGGCAATTCTGTGCAAACAAGGACCAAACCTTCTTTCAAAAATGTTCTGAAGCATATGTAGCCTTAATAAGCACCACTTTCAACAGAAAGAATATGGAAGGTTTATGTTCAATTCCCAAGACCTGCGAATTATCTCATTATCCACTCTGCCATTTAATGTTGAGGGTGGATATTTGAAACAAGGTAACCCTCAGAATTACATACGTATTGTAGTAATACTTGTTAGACAGGTTTGATAGTTTCATCTCTTACAGTACCTCCTCTTGTTTTTTCCCTTGGGGGAAGATGGAAGAAGTACCTGATGATAGCAGCATTAACAAACCATATATTCCCAAGAGATTACACATTCACCATGCGATGCTTGTATCTGCAAAGCAAGAGATACAGCTACTGCAGCTCCTCCCTAAATGTTGTATCATTTCAAAGAATGAAGAGAGATTAAGGAGGCTTGTATAAGTTATGTACGAAAGACGACATAGGAGAAAATGTGCTGATAGTTTCTTGAATACAATTGGATCAAACTGGTTAAATATATAGTATGCCACCTCCTTTAAATATAAACAGCATAATATATATTTTTCACTTAAAACTCTTTTGCGTTCCTCCAGTAGCGTCATTTCTTCTAATTGCCTGTGCCCAATAGTTTATAGGCAAAACCTTCAGGAAGTACACGTCAGTATCCATACATTTGCCAGCTAGCCAATAATTTGAAGTTCAAGCACTAATAATATGCAGTATTCAGAATGGAAGAGAGCAAAGGTGCTTCAAATTCAGACTGGCCATCTCTGACCATCAATAACAAGTACAGCAAATGAAGTTATGCTGACCAAAGCATATTTGCCCTCTTCAGTTTTGCATAGTCACTTTTTAACTACTCTTTGTTATGATTTTAAGGCACAACATTTTTTGAAGTGTCATAGCACTTATTCAAGAATCTTTATTTCAAGTGTCCTGCTCTGTGCCTTAATGATATTTCCTAATTTGTCAAACAATTAACACATGGGCAAATAATTTCAAAAGCAGTAAATATGAAATTTCTCTTCTTACATTCCTCTGCATCAGTTAGCAATCTGCTACCAGATTTTCAAACAAGAATATATTGAGGAGCTTGAATGTGCTTGTGCAGTGAAGGACTCCAATCTGGCAAAGCAAGTCCTAGACAATATGCACTCAGTTTTCAAAATATGGGGTTATCATCACTCTGAATGTCACATAACTTTAAGCAGCATGCAATTAAAAAAAACCTCCTCTAGACAATATAAATACAGTCAATGTACAGAATTCACAAATATATATCCTGCTACAAATATTTTTCTTGAAGCTTTTCTGTCAAGCACTTTTGGAATAAAAAGGGGGAAAATAGTCACCAATCAATAGGAACAAACCTACTTAGACTTTGGGGTTCTTAAAATTGTTAGTGGCAATTCTACACTTTTGAAATAGGAGGTAAGAATTTTCACTGCAGCAAAGTATAAAGTATTACAGGAAATAGAGCCTATGTTGCGACTCCAGCAGTGGGTACATCAACAAGAACATTATAGCAAATTGAGCAGATCTTCAAAGTTGCTTCTTCCTCCAGTTCCTTGAGTGTAGTGGAACTAGACCAGTAGCACCAAGAAATCTAAAGCCCCCCACTCCTATTTAATAACAATAAAAATGCAGAGGCAGACTTGCAAAATAACCAGGGCAAGATGTGCATAGGTCACTCAGAAGACAAATTGTCATGGCAAGTAGTTCTAACACTAATTCACACTTAAGGCAGCGATTACATTTGCAGCAGAAGTTCTGGTTCTGAAAGTGAACAATACAGAGTATAGCCTAACTCATCTACTTCTTCAGTAGTAAGCTCTGAAAACAAGTTCACCTTGGGATTTAAAGCACTCGGAAGAATTCCTTCTTCCAAATAGCCAATTAGTTTTCTCAATGCCTGAAGAAAACGGTCGGCTATTGCATCTTGTGACCAATCAGTTTCTTCTTGAGTCAGGTGTAATATTACATTGGTAAGCTGGCTGGCTGAAAGACGATGCAGAACTGGGTTCAGTTTACATATGGCCTTGAGGATCTTAAGGCACAAAGAACGGCAACCAGAGTCATCTTGGTCCAAGGCCCTCAGGCGAGCTGTCTCTGCTGGCCGAAGGTTGAGTCGCCATAGATTATCATATTGGGCCAGTCGATGTGGCTTGGCTACCAATACAGAATCACCTAGTGTCACAGATGGTAAAAAGTCTATTAGAAGGTGCCGATCCCGTTCATACTGGACCTCCAAAGTTAGAGATTCTAACGGTGCGACTGGACGGATCACATAATCTAGGAGGGATCCAAATTGCTGGCCAATTGATGGAGCCAGCCACTATTTTCTCAAAAGTACCACATACAGACTTGGGTGACAGATAACCTCCCATGACACAGCGATCCCAATAACTGCTACCACGAGGAAAATATTCTGGATTTTCCCGACGTACTAGGCAGAAGCCAGGGATGTTCATAATGGTTTCTTCACCTGGAATGCATGACCATAAATTCTGTTCTAGCACAAGAGGAACAATAAGTTGGATGTGATCAGCTGTCACAACCTAGCAGCAGAGACAAGTAAAAGAGAGCATTAAACATCTGAGGACTGGTCCTATCAGCTGTCACCTATCTTATTTGGCTTCCTCCAAATGTTTCCATTTGAATTCTCATAATTAAAGGATATAATCCAACTAATGTGGCCACCAAATTGAGAACAGCTAGGCCAGAAGGAAGGCTGGGAATACTAAGAACACTTCAGTTACAGTATCAGTGATGTTCAATACGATATCCTCTTTAGCTATACTAAAGTCATAGAGCAAACTACAGCAAACTTACCAAATAGGTATTATTTTGAATGACAATAGAAAAGTAGCACATATGGACACCATATGCTAGTCTAAAGATAATATGCTATACTATAGTTAAACAATTTGAAAATATATTTTGCTGAACAGATGTAGAAGACACAGAATACAAAAATGTGGATATTGCCCAAAAAGGGGATCTTTTTCTTACACAAGATCAGATTAGACACACACACACACACAAATCAAGAAATAACCCTAAGAATATGATAGTGGGATAAATTATCTCTACCAATATTATTCTTGCTAAAGAACATTTAAAGCTTTTCCTCCATTCAATGTACCTGTAAGTCATCACACAGGCTACCACTCAGATACATCTCACGCAGAGGCACGTCTGGCAACTTGGTATGGAGGAAACTGCGTAATTCAGCACAGATATCCACAGCAGCTTGCTTGGCTTTGATCTGTTCTTCTACAGAGATAGCCACCTTTCTCCGATAATAAGCAAATAGTTTTTCTTGCAAGGACATCCGGAGGCGGGATTTCTTCAATTCCACCTGGCTTCTCTTAGCAGGTGATTTATGCTTCATAGGTTTGATGGAATCTGTTCAGGTAATACAACAGAAAAAAACTCAAAAAGAGCGAAATATTTCACAGCAAATTGCTTATATAAATTGCCTGCTCTGAAATTATTATGTTCTGAACGTGTATTTTTTAACAAACAAAATAGACTTAGTATAAAGTTTAAGTGAAAAAGAAAATCCATAGGACAATCCAGAAGCAGACATCTTTTGTTATTTAAAAAAAAATCAAATGAGACAAACTACAAAGCCATGCTAATACAATAAATATAGCATAAAGTCAGTTCAGTGTGTGTATTCTTTCTTCAGACTATTTCTCACCTATTTCAAAATCTGAAGCATCTGTGGGCAGAGTCTGCAGAGAACGGCTAAGATTTGTCTTCATGTCTTGGTTCAATAATCGTGATGATGACCCAAGCCAGCTTGGTTCCTCCCAGCTTCTCTTTCCTGACTGGCTTAAATGGGTGGGGCTGGCTGGAGCACTGATTGCTCTGTCATACATCTGCAGAGAGTTAAAGTAGAATATTGATTATATGACCTAAAGAGAATTTCTCTATTCCCTACTACAATCACTACTGCAACCCTACTGCAATTCCAACCTCAATAAATCTTGACATTCCTTTACCAACTATATTATTTCTTTTAATCTTGTATTTTAAATGTTACGTCATATAGCTATGATGGCGAACCTATGGCACGTGTGCCACAGCTGGCACAAAGTAGCCTCTCTGCAGGCACATGAGCCGTACTGCATATGCACGCGCGTGCCTACCACCGGCCAGTTGCTATTCAAGATGCACAAGGAGCAGGGCGCGAATGCAGGAGATGAATGTTCATGCACAGGAGGGTCATGTGCACAGGGGTGGAGGTGTGCAGCATGCTTCCCAGGGCCCATTTTTAGACCCAGGAGGCCTGCGGGGGGGCAGGTGTGTGTGGCACGTCCCTCATCCCCACCGTCCATAACGGGAGACAGGGCGGCGCATCCCCCACAGCCCAATTTTGAGCCCAGGAGGCTGTAGGATGGCCTGCTAGGCCCAAAATGGGGGAACGGGGGGGGGGGGTCGCGCACGCATACGCGGGGAGGGGAGCATGTGGGGGTCATGCACAGGGAGCATTGCATTATGGGTGCTGGCACGCCCACGCGCAGTTGCATGCACCCTTTTCATCATGACAACGAAAAGTTTAGCAATTACTGTCATATAGTATCCCTTATTTTAATTTTGCTGCTTCTGACACAAATAAACAAACATTTCTTACCCGTTTGACAGCCAAGGTAGCAATCCCCAGCATAGCAGCACCTCCCACTCCCAGTACAAGTCGAGCATTGGACAACACAAAATCAATAGCTGTGCCAATTCCGTTGTCATCCTTCTTTCCTTTGCGCTCTCCAGCGCCTGCCATTGCTTCTACATAGGGGGGAAAAACCAAACAGCATACTGTTCAAAATGTTCAGCTTGCCATTCAGTGCTTATTTTAATTCCATAGACTTTTACTAAGATTAAATATTTAAAGCTAAGTTTATTTTAAATATATCATCTTAAACATGTTTTGTAATTCCAATTGTGAAAATCATAATCACAATGCTAGTTAACACAATATAAATCAGTAACTAAAACCACAAACCGCAATACTGAAAATTTCAGTTTCCATAAAATTAAAATGCAAACTCTATGTAGAAAAATCCAAATTGGAGGTGTGATATAAATCCATGTATAAGGTTATATAGTCCAAGAACGGTCTCAAATTAGAACTGAATTCTATATCAGGTTTACTTTTTAAATTTGAAATTATTCTAGACATTAAAGCAATTTCCTCAATTTACTTAGTCATTCTTCCAAAGAAGGAATCTAAGAAGGAAGCATATAAGATCATTGCAGTCATTAATATATTAAAAGGTTGTTCAATATAAACAACCATAGTTTTAACATGAGATCTTCCCATAATGTTCAGCCAAAACAACCACCTTTAGAAAATACCAGGCTGGGTATTATTGACTTGAAGTGAAATTTATTCAAGACCAAGCACTAAAACTCACATTAGTTAATATCTGACATGTAAATAAAATCCTCTTTCACATTAATAAACTGAGAGCTATTATGAATAGAATTCCCCAATAGCAGAGACTATTATTTTTTTTAATTCATGGTGAAAGGGAGTTTCTGAAAAAGGAGTGGCTAAAACATAATTGCAAATATGTCAAGGAGGGAAAAAAATGTAGATGGAGAAGTCATACTTGCACAAAAAGGTTTGTGAAGATCTGAGAAAAAAACAATACATTTAGAAGTTAAAGAGATGAAACGCCCCAAAAATATATGCAGGTAAACTAGAACTGTAAAATTATGAACCGATATTTTAATGGATGCCCCTTAGACAAACTGATTTCCAGAATTCAAGGGAGTCAAAGTAAGAGTTGCCAGTACAGAAATAAAATTTGGATATAAATTTCTCCATCCTCTGTAAACATTAATTTTGTAATTATTATTAGCATATTTTTATAAATAAAAATTAACATCCAATTACTCAGATTAGTACTTAGTATTCTAATTACTCAGGTTAGCTTTTTATCTGTACAAATAATAAATAATTAATATAGCAAAATACATCCTCTGTCTATATTTTACCTGAAGCTTAATGCATCTGCAAAAAGGAAGGAGAAATGCTCCCAGGGATATATGTAGGATACTTTGGGAGATTTGTTTTTTACAGATTTGCAGTAGACTTCTGATATTTACCATCCAGTTCAAATTACTAAATAAATAAAGAAAAATAAAAGCAAAGAAATATATGACAAGAAAAAGAAAAAAAATTCCTAAATAAGCCCTCCAAGTTGGCTGTGCAAAAAAGCTTGGCCCTTTTTAAGATGTCGCTCTTTATCTTCTGGGGACGTAAGGTGCTGGTTTTTGCGAAATTCTTTCCGGATCGAGTTGAGATAGAAATCACGATCAGTGTAGCGCAAGCCACGTCCCTGACGCAACAGTGCACGATAAAGATTTAGCACAGCTTCACGGCTCCACGTTGCCATGGAGGACGAGTTGAAGAACAGTGAACTAAAGACACACAAAACAGAGAAAATGAAGTAATCTCTCTTTTTATAGAATTTATACTTCAGTTATTTCATTAATTCTAAAAGAATGAGTAAAATAAACCCAGTCATAAAAAATAAATCCAGTAATTCATACCACTAGTATTACTAGCCACAGTAGTAACTAATAAAATATGTGGTCATTACAAAGTATTACCTTCATGTACATGATAGGGACATTAATTTTATACACGATCAACAGTACAATTTGCAATGTTTTCATTTCAAACCCACAAGGATCTTTCGTTCACCTGGTTAGCTTTTACCTATTTAATAGTATACCACTTCACCAAGTGAAATGTTTCAAGCCTTTATATGCATCCCAGTTCCTTCCTCAGATATCACAACTTCTCACGCTTGTGGTGTTGTATTTTATTGCTCAACATTTTGGAATCTGGGCAGAATCCTAATTTTGTTTAACTGACTTGCTCCCCAAAGGTGTTGTTTTCCCCCCACCTGTGTTATGGGTAGTGATTTAGCAACCAAAGAGGAAGGGCCATCCTCAATTAGAGGAGCATCTGGGCTCCAGTTAAACCTCCCACAACGGTAAGGAAATATACGGACATGTTTTCCACAAAGTCGGTTATGAACTCCTCAAGCGAGACCCCAAAGATGATTAGTATGACAGAGCAGCCTGTGATAGATATCTCCTTCCACAGGAGGAGGAGGAGGGAGGGTACTCGGGGGGAAAAGAGGGACAGGTGCCTCATAAAGAAGCTGAAAGGCCATCAGGGGAATCTAGAAAGAGAGGAAACATTTCCTCCTTCACCAATCAATACCCTCCCACTACTCCGAACTGGGTCTCACGCACGGGGAAACCTAAGGAGGGCCGAGGACGGGCGAGAGGAAGGATTTTGGAGGCGCTGGGACTCACCCGTGAGAGGGCGGGAAATCCGTCAAATCGGCGGCGACAATAAAAGAAACGGCTTTCGATGCCTTGGAGCAAATCCGCCGCGCTTCAGAGCTCTCAATTCCCGCCTCTTCCCGTAACCGGCAGAGTTCCCAGGGTCAAACAACAATATGGCTACTTTGCTTCCGGGGCATGGGTCTTTTACCATAGAAATCTTCCCTTCCGAACGGAGGGAACGGTTCCGCCGGAAGTCTCGGCGGCTGCTCCCTCAATGTGCGAGAAGCGGAAGGGTGTGTGTGGGTGGTGCGCAATTCGAGGGGTGCGGAATGCCTGAGTCTTGTGGGAAACATGTCAGTTTCAGATGACCGGGTCAAGGAGGCAAGAGCCCGGGCGAAGGGTTGCTGGCGTCTAGCGGTCGTCCGGATAGTTCGAAATTTCACTCAACTTCTCCCACGCTGATGTCTTCGAGATGCGTAAAAAGTTCAAGCGCCCGCATTCCCAGGTGCCCGACCAGGTTTTTCCGTTTGTCTTTCCATCGCCTCCTTAGAACTCCCATTTTTGAACGCCCCAAACGCAGATATTACTCAAATAACAACAACAACAAGGATTTTCCTCTCTGCTGCCATGACTTGGGTCGTCAAGGGTTTTCCAAGTCAAATGACTTTCCGAGGTTTACTGTTGAATTCGTCCGGTTTAATGTTTATTGTCACAGAGGACAAAAAAATATAGATCTGATGGACTTTAGCTGCAGAGGAATTTAAAAAAAAAACACAAGTTGAACATTACGAGGAAATTCTTAGGAACAATTCTATTGATTTATAATTGGAGCCAGTTATCTGCTTTAGTAAGTTCGGTATTTTAAAATACTGTAGATCTGGATTTATTGTATCTGGTAAAAAGTGGATTCAATGACCTACATTAGCAGTTCTCAAATATTTTGGTCTCGGGTCACCTTTACATTCTTAAAAACATTTGAGGGCTCCAGATTGCTTTGGCTTCTCTGGGATATATCTTATATTGATATTTTATGTAATCATAGTTGGTATTTCAATAATTTAAAACTCAGACATTGTAGAACGTGTATTTATTAGTCTTTGCTGGGCCCTTGAAAGGGTCTCAGGGACACACACACACCCAGCCTACACTTTGAGAACTACTAGCCTCTGGGATTCTTTTCTAATTCTGAGGCTTGGTTTGAATGAAACTCTTTTGCCAATTGCATTTTAGCTATGTAAGGTCAGCCTCTGCCGTTCTTATGGGTCGGAATGGCCTGTGAATCCAAATAGGATTTAAAATTCAGCCGGAACTGATGGGGTATCTTTTTCAGTTTAGAACTTTCTACTACTGATTTCAGAAATGTGATGTTGACTGAATTTAAGTTAAACTGAGAAACATTGGAATTGGCCAAAAGTTTCTCTTTTTTTCACAATTTAAGCAGTATTCAAATAGATTCTGAATCTAACTTGTCTGGGATTGACTCCTTTGAATTCACTGCCCATAGGACTGAATTGTCAGCCACATACCCATATTTTTCTGAGTATAAGACAACACCTTTTTCCCCTTAATTGGGGCTGATAATTTGGGTGCGTCTTATACTCCGAATGTAGCTTTTTCAAAGCTTTTTTTCCACACCTAATGAGGTGAGTGAAGCGATCTTTGCAGCCTTTCATTGCTACTCCCTCTGAAGGAGCTTTTTTTTCAGCCCTAAGTCTTTGCAGCCTTTCATTGCTATTCCCTCCGAATAACCTTTTTCCCCCCAGGTGTTAATGATCTTCTGGCCTTTGCATGCTTTGTTGATTGGTTCTCTCTATCAGCTGTGCTATAGAACCTGTTTTTTTCAGACCTAACCAGGTGCTAACAATCTTCCTGGCTTTGCATGCTTTGTTGATTGGTTCTCTCTATCAGCTGTACTCTAGAAGCTTTTTCCCCCAGTCCTCATCAGGGGATAAAATAATGTGCTGAAGCTGACCAAACTGAGGATGCTAGCCAGATGAATACCTGGTAGGAAGATTTCCCCCCCCTATTTTCCTCCTCAAAAACTCAGGCGCGTTTTATACTCTGAAAAATACGGTACCTGCAATCTGACATAACTATACCCACACTATGAAGTGTAAATGTTAAATGAAATTCATTAGGGTGTTCAGTGTTAGTAGTACATATTCAACCTTTGAGAAATCTAGTTAGCACAAAAAGTCAAGTCTTATTTCTTTTTATAATAATAAATTGCATGTTGGGAGAGTATATGCATAGGAGTTAGAGAAAAGAATGTTTATAGATCAAAAATGTGTGTTGGAATGAAACTCAAGTTTGCTTTGAGCAACCAACTTTGAGATCATAGAGACAAAGCAACATGATAGAAAGTCAGCAGGAGGATTTCTGAGGTACACATGAAGCACTTTTTTTTTTTTTGCTGCTGGTAGATTAGGGAGCTGGCTTGAATCAAATCAACAGCGCCACCTTTTGGCTGATTTATGGACAATGAACATTCATTTTCAGAACAAATTAAGAGAACAAACATGCAGTGGAAGGAGGCATGTACTCCACTTGCTTTTTGGCGTAGAAACAGACAAAACATTTAGGGTATCTTACAACATTGGTAATATAGGATTTTATAGAACTAGACCTTCCCTGGTGCTAAGAATGAAAGATTTTCCCATTTAGTTCTACTCCTTGTGGAAACGACAGACTTTAATTCAGCATGCTTTAATTCTATTCTCATTAGGACTAAAATGCAGCAAAAGTGGGATATATAATTTTTCCTTTCCTAAGTTAAGAATGTAAACTTCTTTCTGAAAATGTTCGTCGTGTGAATTTTATTTAAATGGAACGCAACACATTCCTTCCCAAGATGTCTCTATATCAGGCATAATGGACATTAAATTTGATATCACTTATTAAAGTGATATCAAACAGCTGCAGAAGGAACCAGGGTGAGAAATGATGCCAGGGCCTAGAGAATTGCTTACTTTTTCTAGAGAACATGCCTATGGAAAATTTTGAACAGCTTCGAAATCTATGAATATGAAAACCTTCCGTGGGACAGAATTTTTGTAAAAGACCAACTAAAATGCCAGAAAAGAGTATAAGCTTGTTAGACCACCAGAGCCCTTTTTTTAAAATCAATTTTTATTACAAATTTTTTTGTCCCCCACCCCCCAATATATATTTTATGAACAAACTCTTGTCCGGATCGTTCTGGTGTATCCTTTCATATACATAATCCATTTTATATCATATCTCTGTTTCCAATTTCAGACATAACACTGAAAAAAAGGGACTTTTACAGTGAGACTTAAGATTCCTTCCCTACCCTACCCCATTACTGATGTACTGATATGAGGAAAAGGTTCAAGTGGGTGGAAGGAATTTTGACCCTCTTTCAAGCTTATTTTCTAAAACTGGTCATAAAGTTTATTAGTACAGAAATTGTAATTTGAGCAAAGAAGAAAACAGGGGACTTTAGGAAGACAATATTATGGCAATTCAAGTTTTTGATGAAGTTTTCTTGTTTTCCTTATTTTTATATCTTGGCTTTAAATCAACCCAAAGACATTACATTTGTTCAACATAACCTATATATAGGCTATGGGAACTTATATCAATTTTTTTCCACAGAGTTTTGCTATAGTCCAGGTGTTACTTGTGCTTAGTAGTGAGATTTTATACTATTTTATATGGTTGTGTAATAATCCAAATTCAGAAGGGGGAATATGCTTTGGGGTGAAGACTCACTTTGTGTTTGCCAGCAAATGTTTAAAAGATTTGTGCAGCGGGGCAGGAAACAGCACAATGGATGTGAGGTATTGGGAGGTCTGAAGTGTGTGCCCACACAAGCAACAAATTCCTCTTCCCCTTTCAAATTCAGATTGTTGTACAGCTTCAAGAGAAGTAATTGAAAGTTTAAAATATTCATTTTTGGTCTGTTTTTCAGCCATTTTCGGTCCGGTTTTTGGCCCATTTTCTGGGCTGTCTTTTGGGCTGTTTTGGATGTTCAGTAGTAGTAAATAAATAGAGAGGGAAATTGTACCTTGTTGAGGCATTTGACTCAATTTCCTTCTCTATTTACTACTACTGAACATCCAAAATGGTCCCG
>JANHFT010009997.1:195590-218978 GCA_032467955.1 Pseudoxenodon macrops | reverse complement strand
CACTGAGCGACAGTGTTGTAAAGGATCTCTCTACTGATCAAGCGTATGGATATAGGATCACACAGGCAATAAGGACAAGAAAACTTCTCACAATTGGCCCCATAAGCCATTCATGCTGGTTGATAACTGCAAATAGGCTTTGTTAAATATAGGTATCAAAATATGGCTTTAAAGGCAAAACTCCAAAACCTAAGAATGATAGTGGAATATATTGTTGGTGTGTAGTACCCTTGCTGGTTCAACATCAAAGTAAAATATTACTGGATTGAAGTCCCGCGTCGTGTTGTTTCAGCTACAGTAAGTCAAGACTGCAGAAGAAAGCTGCTGTATATGCTTCTTTTGCCAACCATTCAATATGGTATGCTTTCAGTGAAATGATAATCTAGACACTTTTGTGTTCAGATGACATTCAAGAAAGGAAAGCTGGTGTGCAAAATATCATTGACTTGAGGGGTGCAGACTGGTCTGAAGGTATATATGAGCCACCAACTGACTATAGCAGAAATAAAGAAGTTCATTGATGAACCAATGTAAGTACCACAGCGGCCCTGTCATGCCCAATCAATAGAGAGATGTGTGAAACAGATTGCAGAGGCAGGAAGCAGAGTATATACACATTAGAAATATGAGGGTTATATCAGGCCAAGAAGCAAGTCAGCGGCTGATGTCGAAGAACGAATCAAAACAAGACTTTATGAAACTTGCTTAAACATTTTTGTAACTCAGATAATAGCTTTCTGATGTTTATGATTGCATGGATTATTTTTTGCTTAACTAGATAAGATTCATGGAGAAAAAATACTTTAATTTTTGTAGCACAAGGTGTAATTTTGGCAAGATAAAGTTAACAGTATTTGCATTATAAGAGACTTTTGTGGGTTATATGATCAGACGTGGATTTACCATACAAAGCTAAACATTGTACAATTGCAAAAATAACAGCAGGTTTGAATTCTTCATGTAAAAATACATATTTTTGGAATCCCTCACTGAAAATAAATTCAAAAATTAATTTTCACCTCATTAAATGACACACCCTAAAAGCATGCTACCATATCAGGTCCTTCAGATCGGATTCTAAACTGCATTGTTGTTATGAGGGCCAGTCTGCTTCCATTCCATTCAGTTGAGATAGTCCGAGAATATTCTGGACTCATGTGCATTACAAGGAAGAAGGTTTTTTTTTTCATATGTTGGTTCTGCTTAATCCTCCTTTTTGTTCTGTTCTTTGTGTCTTGATGAATGGGCTATGAATGCAATACACTTTCAGCAAATACATATTGTATTGAGGTTTTCTATAACTAAGAGCAAGAATAAATAAACGGTAAGCCAAACAAGCTTTAGCATTACATGTAAGGTATATACCATTATCTAAATATTTCTGAACCTCAAGTGCAAACTCACCACGATAGCAAATTCAGATGGGGTGGGGTACAACCATAGTTTGGCCCTCAATGAGTCATAATTTCAGATACTTTCTCCTTCTTCCGACTACAGCAGGCTCTCTGTTTTCGCCAGGAATAGTAGCTTCTTCAAAAAGTCTTGCAGACCCCATTTTTCTCTTTAAAATCTTGCATAATCTTCTGCTAAGTAAAACACAATTCACTGGCTGGTCAAAAGTATCATCAATTTCCTCACAGAACTAGGATGATATGACAGTGAAAACTGTGATTATATACAGTATATGCCCATTGAAAATGCATCACACACATTTCCAGGCTTATACTGTACCAGTTTATTCAGAAGGCCAGGTTGCATAGGATTCCAGCTGGGTTTGAATTCACCCTCTTGAAGCCAGCTGGAATTATATAAGGATCATTTGTGATGGACATATTCTGGTTTCATTTTCAAAAGCAAAAACGTGTGTAGGGAAAAATACTCTAGTAAAATTAGCAGGCAGAAAATCACTTCTATCTATACATATAGCTGGAGCAGAGGTGGGTTCCTACCGGTTTGGACCCGTTCTAGAGAGTAGGTAGTAAGCCGCGCCCACACAGCACAGGAGGCAGCGGGCTGGCGGCGAGGTAAGTTAGAACCCACCGCTGAGCTGGAGCTATACAGTTGAATTCCAAATGTATAAATAGTTTTCAGTTCTTGAAAGAAAGTTGGTAGGCGAGGCAAATTTTTCAAATACAATTTTTCTACCCATTTTGCTGAATGGAGATACATGGAAACTCCATAAGCTTTACTGGCACAAACCTTTAATCTCTAGATTTCTATATTTCATTTCACAGGACATAATATTCCAGACAGTGTTTCACTCCTATTAAGCAAACCATTTGGGTAGGAGCTTGAATAATCCTGGGTTTCAAATCTTTAAACATTGCCAATGCACAAGATCATTTTTAGTTTGCACTTTATTGACTACTCAGGTAAGTCCTAAGACAGCTCTGAACATCCCACAGACCCCTTGATATATACAATTTGCCTACTTATTTTAATTTGTCTAGATTGTTTTCAGTAAGTTATCAAATATGGGCTAGTTTCCTTTTAATTATTTGAAATTAAAAATGAGGGGCTATGCCTCTGACTCACTAGTTTTCTATTTGTACATGATATTGGAAACGTGTGACCATAGTAATGATATTTTCAAATCTAAGTCCTTATATGAGAAGTTGAGGCATTTCTTACAAGTATGAGTTGATGTTCTTATCTTCCTGTTTATCTTCCTGTATAATGCAAGTATGCACGCAGGAAGTTTATTCATTTTAAGGCTAACTCAATATGACTGGGCAACATAGAACAAGATTAAGCATTAACAAAAAAGAACCATACATCATTAAAAAATAAAGTTCAGGATCATCAAAGACTGCTCTGTTTATCACAAAATCACATCACTATTATCCCAAAAATAACTGAGTCTAACCTATGACCTGGCCTGGGGATTGACCCTGCAATAATCTGAGTCAAATCCCAGGGGGTCACAAACTCCTACACTGCCTTATAAATCTGTCCAGGGGTGGGCTTCAAATTTTTTAGCAAGGGGTTCTCTGCCCGGTTGCTGGGTGGGCGTGGCCATAGTAGGCATGGCTTAGTCAGCCTCCTGCACCACAGCGGCGGGTGTGTGTGTTAGAGGGGCATTTTTGTCCTTCCCAGGCTCTGGAGGCTCCCAAACGTCCAGTAGATCTGTTTTTTGTCCTCTCCTCGTCACTGCATGCACCCTGCACTTACCTGCATCCAAAACGGGACTCCTGGGAGGGGCAGTGTGGGTGGGGCCATCCAGGAGTGGGATTTGGGGGTTCTCCAAACTGCACAGAATCTTAGTTAGAGGTTCTCCTGAACCCCTGCAAACCCCTAGTAACCCACCCCTGAGTCTGTCCCCAAAGATGGCAAGATTAAAGTCCTCCCAAATCATAGATCTGAGGGACTTCATTACAAATCCAGAGGAGGCACTGAGCAGAGCAGGCAGGGAGGCTGCCAAATAGCAGGGAGGTGAGTAAAGTAGCAGAACTCTCTATTGAGTCTTAAGACCTAGTCTCACAATTGTGACTCAAACACAGTTGTTTGCAGATCTGCTCCTGCAGATCTTAAGAAAACAATAGCAATTCCCCACTCCGGCTTAGAGTTGCAGTTTGGTACCCCCTGGGCATGTTTCAGAGTAAGCCACACACACACACTCTTTCCCCAGCCAGGTCTTGATAATATATGCTAGGTCAGCCATCTTATGCAGGGTCAGATAAGCAATAGCACTCTCTGAGCAGTTTATAAATGTCAGCATATTGCCCCAAGAGTCTAGGTTCTTATTTTATCAAACTCAGAAGGATGGAAGGCTGAGTCAACTTTGAACTGGTCTGGATCAAATGCCTGGCTATGAGCAGAGTTAGCTTGCAATACTGCATTCTAACCACTGTGCCACCAACGCTAGTGATCTCCGTATTCCAGTTCTCATAAGGAGCATTATTAGAGGCCAACCTGACATTCAAAACACCTTGCTTGCATAAGGTTCAGGAACCTGTAACTGAAGATGGAGGCAGAGGGTTGGAACGTGAGACTGATACAAGACATTGCTTCCTGTGTGCATCCCATCCCGACTTCTGCCATATCTTCTATTACCTGTCTTCATCGCAATATTCTCCCCTGAATCTGACCTCCTACTCCTTTTCCCCAGCCATTAAAGGTCCAACTCACACTTCAGTCTTAGACCCACTTCCTCTAAATTGGTAAGTAGCATCAGATGAGGCACATAGCACCCCTGAGCCAATCTTCCTGCATACTCTCTAAAAAATTCAACCCATTTTCACCAGAGGTGGAAGACAAAATGCACTCTTATAATGCAGGGCCCTATTCCCTGTTCTGACTCCTCCCTGAGATCTGTTTGGATGGGGGATAGATGGCTCAAGCCCCAGCCATTCCTCAATCATGCTATCTCATAATGGGCCTCCACCCACTCACCATCCTTCTTCCAACTTCTAGGCAGCTGCACTAGGTCAATCAGACAATGGATGAGCTTTCACAAAGACCACCAGTGAATTCCTGATGTTGCTTGGTATTGTCACCATGCTTTATCCTTAGTCTTTCATAAACTCAGGGGGCAGCTGACACCATACATATTGCTCAACCACTGGACAAAATTGGGGAGCAGATGACACCAAACTAGACACTGAGACCAGAATACGGCCTCAGGTAGGGGGTCTCCTCTGAGTCTGTGTTTCAGAGATATTTGTTTTAAATGAGAAAGCACTAAGCAGTTCAGATAGTGAGTTGGAAGAACATGATGTTTTTTTTTTCCTGTGACAAGTCTTATAATATGGAATGTGGATCGAAGCTTACATTATTTGTTTGGTTATTCTCCATTAACTGAAGACTTTAAATTGGTTAATTTTGAAGATGTTTTTATACATTTTATTTAATTACTGAGGCACTAATTATTAATGTTATTAAATCAATTATTGCTATTTTAAATGATCTGATAATCTTTCCCTTCCAACATTTGGAAAACTCGATACAGTGTGAGTGCAAATGAGTGAATGATAAAGCTAATCTTTGTTGACAAATTGAATTTTCTGTACAGTCTCAGATCATTATGTGTATCAGAAGGACTCACTGTGGGTGTGTTTTTCCATCTTCACTTTATAAAATATAAAGCCAAAATCTATATTAACTGCTCTAAAGATTGAAGGGATGGAGATATGTTTATAAATGATAATGCCAACTGTCATCGGTTAATCTCTGTTCTAATCTCAAATTGCAAACAAAATATATGAAGTGGATCCATGATTTAAAATGCTTAAGCTTCTAATAAATAACTGTCCACCGGCTAAATTATGTGGGATTCCATTTTAATACATTGGAAATACATTTCACAATGGATGCATAAAAGATTTCAGGCTTGAAATAGATATTCTGAGCATGTTGAGGTTGGAATGGAATCATGTTCAAGCAGCTTTGTCCTTATCTTTGAATAAAATGCACTGGTTTGTTGCAAGCCTGAATCAAACAGCCATTTTGAACAGTATTGTTTCAAGTATTCTAAGAGTCTCTTTGTTTTTACGAGGACACTGCAACGTGATTCTATCTCTACTGCTTAGACAAAAATAGGTGAGGAAATGGAGCAAGGGAAAAATAGCATTTACATAAACACATGCTCAAAGTAGATGCTGCTGTTAGGGCCCAGCCACCAATTTGTTTGTACGCTAAACAAATCTCAACCCAATAAACAGAGAAGTTTTTATATATATATATATATATTGCTCCTCTTCTTGTCCAGGGCTTAATTGAATGAATCATGGTATATAGATTGCTCCTCGCTAGGCTTCTATAGCTCTTTCTGTGGGCAAGATGGGAAAATGTACTTAAACAATCTTATAGGCATTTTAAAAATGTTTCCACAAACTTTTGTTTTGAAAAATTATTCCCTTGGGCATTTTTTATGTAAAGCAGGCAATAGTTCCTAGGTGAAAAATAAAGTAGAAACAAGCTTTTTATTTTATTTGCAGTCCCATTGTTCCCTAGAGTAGGACATGGAACACAGAGATGATTCAGGTTTTATTCCTTGGGAAACAATTGACATGGAATGTTCCAATGGGACACTCTAGGTCAGGGGTCTCCAACCTTGGCAACTTTAAGCCTGAAGGACTTCAACTCCCAGCTCTGCTGGCTGGGAAATTCTGGGAGTTGAAGTTCTCCAGGCTTAAAGTTGCCAAGTTGGAGACCCTTGCTCTAGGTAAAGTAGCAGTGCTTCTTCCCAGCTTTGAAGCAGAAAATTGCGTGCAGAATGACCTCCCAGTGACTTTTTCCACTCTGTCCATAACTTTATTTGTAATGGGGAAAAAACAGTTTGTCAATTTACATCGATATCCAGCTCATCTCCTTTCTAAATTATTTTGATAATTATGAATTAATAGTAATATTAAGCCATTTAATTATAATATTTCATATAATATTTCTGCATTCTTCTGTGTCTGGATTATAAACTCTAATGCTAACTGGAGCCTTTTTCAGAATCCAGTGGCGCACGAAGTTAATTCCTGTTCTTACATTGTCATGCAGTTTGTTTAAACAACTAGGATAGATGGCTGAATCAAGCTGTCACAACTGTGAGAAAAAGTGGTTACATACTCTACACCCCATTAAAAAGAACACAAATATTTTAACGCTGCATACTTTTCCATATATGTATGTGTGTTTATTCAGAGCTGAAAGAAACGGGCTCTCTTACCCTCTTCCTTGAGCGTCTTCTTGTTCCAGTTCGAAATAAAAACAAGCACACATCCCAGGTTCCCTTTCATTGTGTAATTTGTTTTATTTTTTCCTTTAAACATCCCTTTAAGGGTGAAATGAAATCCAACCATTTACAGAGAAAATGATTTCAGTATGTACACACTGATTTACCCTTACAAAATTATTAATATAGGTATTATAAATTAGACTTTAGAGGACTTCTACGTATTTGGCGAGTCCCACATAAACCTTAGCCAACACGGGCCACAAAAGCTATTTCAGTTTGCTAGTATAAGATATCCCACATCCTTTCCTTGAGAAACAGATGTCCTATTTTCAGGGACTTCTCTCTGTGGTAATTATACAGGACAGTGGTGCATCCTTGTTGCCAAACCTACATTTTAAGCCAATGTACCAAGCCTAGTAGCTTCAATGATGGTGGAACACAATGACCTCTATGTCCCAATACTGTAGTGCTATTAAGGCCTCTATTTCCTCTTATACCCACACAACTAGACTTACCAGCAATATATTTTCCCTTTTAAAGTTTCTCCAAAGGTGGAAAAGCACCTTGGAAGTAGACATAAATGAAGGCGAGAGCAGTCCCTTCCTTTATTAAAGCAGCTAGCTTTTAATGGACTGACCAGACAAAATATCTTGTCCCTTACAATCTATGCCAGAATGTGAGTGTAGGTCAGACAGCCATCACTTTTGAAGCCAGGGACAAAAAGAGAAAAAACAGGGATTGGCCAGGAGCAAGCAATGAATCAATATAAATATAAATTCAGTTTCAAGATCTGTTCAGCTGCAGTTTTAAAATTATTTAACACTTTTGAATGATTCAGAATCTCCTTGAACAATATGCCTGCTAAAGAAAATGAGCTTCCTGTTTTTGTAATACAGATACTGGAAGATAATAAGGAGATATATATAGTAAGACAAAGAGGGAAAGTAAGAAAAGATTCAAATGATGAACATATACAAACTTTTAGTTAATGCCAGATATCTTACTTACCGTAACTAGAAAAGCTTTTCTTAACCTGATATTTTCCTAGATGTTGAGATGGCAATTGCATTAATATTCAGCCACCACAGACTTTGCTTGAGCTGATTTGGCTGCCATTCTAAGAGCAGGTTATGGAAAGCTAAAATAAGACATGCCAGAATTATAGTGAACATAAAAAAATGAGAATTAGAACAAATGGACAAAGGCAGTAGCATAATTCCAGAAGTCTCCTAAGTTGCTGCCTGTATTGTATAAGAGATTAAAAGATAAGAAGATAAGAATAAATTAAAGCCATGATTAGCCTAGTTCATATAAGAAGTAAATAATAGAACTGTTCCCGGCCTCTGCTATGGTAAGCTGCAGAAAATGGACTACAACACAGAGCACTTCCCAATTGCAGTCACAAAATTAGCACATCATAGAAGCTGATAAGATAAATATCTTCTCTGTCCTTATGTACTTCTCTAGATTGAGAGAAATTTATGTTTTATAAAGAAGGTCACTGAATTCCCCCACTTGCAATTAAAGAGAGGCATAGCCTAGGATGAATATTACAGCCTAGTTTTACCAGGCTGTAAGTTTGAAAAAGGAATAGAATGTCGTAGGAGTAAGGCGTTCTCTATACTATACACTATACAAATGAGAAGCTAAGGTCCAAAAGCGCAGATTGCAAAAAAGGCACCACTTATCAACTACTCAGTATGGCTGCCATTGACTGTGGCAATTATGCCTAAACTCATATACAGATTTGTTTGGAACAGTACAGTAGAATAGGGTGGGGTGAAGGCTGTAAAGAAAATACATATTTTCAATCAACAACTGTTAAGAGGCCTTATCCTATTAGCTCCAGTTATTCATGATGGCTGAGAAGGAAAAAAAGAAAGAAAAGAGACATTTCCCAAAACGAAGTCTCCCATACCTACAACAGATGCTCTAATCATTGTTATTAGTGCAAAGTTCCTTACAGTCTGCTCTATGAAACTGAATGCTAGTAGCTATATAATAAATAAATAGATGGTTCATATACTAGAAGTGTTTCAGGCTACCCAGTGCAAACGTTTGTTGTTACTATTATTAAAGCAAAGGTTTTACTGTAAATTCTCTTTTTCTCTCCCATTAGAGGTCAGTTTCAAGTTTCACTTTGGTGCAATTGGAGGAGGAGACCAGAACAAAGAGTCCTTTCAGCGTCCCAGAGGAATTTATGCTAACTTATCCATTTAGAAGGGGATCTGTTCCTTGGAAACAACAGTGGAAGGGACAGTGGAAGGGAAAGAAAATAAAGGGAGAAAAAGAGATGTGTGGGGGGGGGAAAGGTGGTAAAAAATATTGTAGAATGATCAAAAAATGATAAAAGAACGATAAAAGAAGAACTCAGAAACATTTTGGCTGCATTTTGATGACAGGTGGAGCCAAGAATAATGGGTGAATTAAGAATTCATGGGCATTCATTGTAAAAGTTAACCACAGTCGCACATATAAATTGTAGGTGGTAAATTATATGTGTATCACAATCAATGTTGACTGAGCTGAAGGGAAGGGTTCATTCTTGTAGGAAACTCCAGAGTAATAGTATGGAAAAACATCTCTTGTTTGTGTTTTTAAGTAAAGTTGATTGACTTGAATCCAATGGCCAGATATGCTTCAACCTCTCAGTTCATGTCTCACTAAGTATAAAAGTGCATTTTTCCAGTAGTTTGGAAGCACCTCCTCCATTTGCTTTGTTCCCATCAATACTGAAGAAGCATCTCCCAACTACTGCTTTTTAATGGAATTATAAGCACTAAAAACTATAGCCTCTAGAGTAGCCTTCCTCAGCTTTCCAAATGTGAAGTCCAACATATTTAGAGAACACTGCAGTGGAAAGAGTTGGCCTTAAACTAAAGTAGACCACTTGCAATATTTCTGATGTTGGATATCAACTCCTGTCACTTTTTATAACTAAGTGTGTGGATAGACCTCCTGGTGGTTGAAGTTTAATTAGAACTAGAGAGCAATGGAGCTGTGGCCTAGATTCTCATTTCGTCACAACGATGAAGGCAAAACACTTCCTGCAACTGCAGTGAAGAAACACTTAAGAAAACGTAGCGTTTCAATACCTTCAGTTCCTGACTAGTGGTTCTTTTGCTATTGCTACACATGTGCTTTAGCATAGCCACATGACCATTGAAATACTCTTTTCTGTTCTCCTTTGACATGACAAATCTTTCTCACAATATAAGGCATATGTATCTTCATTGGCTCAGTTTGATTTTACGATAGAGCAAGTAACAACATCTATAGGAGGAAAGTTTAACAAGATTTACTATTGACTTCATCCTTATGCTGATCACAAGATAAAAAGTAGTACAGATCTCTTCTTGGTAATCAGACAGATTTTAAACAAGCTCAGGGCTCTTTTGTAATTCTCATAAAATAATTTCTTTTTAAACTGTTGATGAATGCCATCAAGCAACAGAATATTACTTTGCTGGTAAAGGAGCCACCCTTGAAGCACAAACCAAAAAATCCTACTCATCTTCTCTCCTCCTCAAATCCTCTTTCCTCAAACTTTGCTATTGGAAAAGAATTTTATATTTAGATATTCACCACATTAAAAAAAAGTTACGAGGATGAACTGGCAGAGTATACTGCACAGGCAAAATGTGCAAAAGACAAATCACATACAACATGGCTTGCAGTCTCTAGAATGGTAGGACTTCAGATATTGTAAAGGCAGAAAAGAGTGTGAAATGCTGAGTGGATCAAACAAGGAAAGAGGTGCCTGCCAGAATAACACATTATGACAAAGAAACTCCTCATATATTTTCCTAGCAGCTAGCATAATGTAAACCTTGACCTGTTTTCCATCCTGACTTAGAGCCATAGACGCATAAGTGATGGGGTGGGTAGCATTCACTGAAAAATGAAAAGAAAAAAGGAACATAGAAATGCTTGGCATCCAGATTATAATTGTTGGCTTCTTATTTCATTTCCATCAGATAGACACCCTCCTTTCCCGTCTCTGCCTTTGCAAACCAAATGATTGGTATTGGTAGAGCAACAATATTATCTTGTCCTCGAAACAATGGCATCATAGAGCCAAGTACCTTTGCACTTCTTCTGTTTCAGAAGTAGAAAGACGGGCACTGGAGCTGACCTCCCCTTTCCTCTGAAGCATTAGACACACCCTGTTTTAGTTGAAAATGTAAACATCACATTGTGTTGCTGAAGATGAGGGAAGTGTATCCGTGATAGCTATACTCTTTTCAAATCTGTGGGCTACGGGCTGTGCTGTCATCTTATTCTTATATTAAAGGCTAGCTATCCAAAATGTCTCCAAAATCAGACAGCTTTTCAACCTTCATACCCTGCCAGTTTGTAAAGTTTCCCTGAATGTCCATAATCATGAGATGGAAAGCAGAATTCTTTGGTGCTACTATGCTTCCAGTTTGTGTGTGCTCCCATCTTTATATCCTTATATAACAGACGCACATGGCAAAATATAAAGAACCTAGATGAGCTCAATGTCCATTTTCACTGACACAAATCTCTCTTAGTGGCCATGTATTAGGAAAGCAGAACAGCCATCGATGCCAAAGTACTTAGGAGAAACTGGGTTTTAAACAATGGAATTGAATGTTATCCTTAGCTATACTACAAAGGCTGTAGAGGCTTTGGCACATTCATACCCTCACACATCCACTGCATGCTCCCCAGATCCCCTGCTTCCTGCATCAGGTTTTTCTTCAACCCTACAGAAAGCTAATTCCTGGGGACAGGAATGTTCCTAGGTATTGACATAACTAGGAGTCCCTTTCCACACACACACACACACACACACATACCCTAAGTCTCTTGTCTGCAGTGGGACTGACAGGTTAGAGAGAATGTACAAAATCCCGGCAGAATGGGGCGGGGCGGGGGGGGGAACAAAAGACACAGTCTGACTTTCCCTTTTTTCCCAAAAGATCCTGTTTTCTCATGCAAGCCCACTCCCTTCATCCTGTTCCCATTGCCTTCTGATAGGGATTTTCCAACAAGTAAAAAAAACGTTGATAATTCTTCAAAAGGTATTTGGGGGCATACATTTGTTCTTTGGGGTCTGCAGGTGGATACTCCTGGGTGGTACCATCAAACCACCCACCAGTCCGAATTAATTCCCGAATATAGTTAAGGTCTCGCTTGTCCTCGTAGTCACCCCAACGGGGAAAGTCCCCATTCTGAGCTGAAACCAATTTGAAATAAATTCCTTCAGGTGTAAAACACCAAGAGCAATGCCAGCCAGCAAAGTGGAGTGGACTGCCCAGTGACCACTGTACTAGGATGTGACCTGTGCTGTTTTCATACTGCCGAAAGCCTGGCATGGTATAATATTCTCTCCGGCGTAGGCGAATTCCATCGGTGGCGTAAACAGCCTGGAGCATCCCAACTGTACAACCAGAAACCACTTCTAGAGTGCCAGGCTGCTTCCAGAAAAATCCATAGAGAGATTTGCGCATGTGGAAGGCAAAAGGCTCTGTCCAGCCATCATAGAGTTTGAGGAAAAGCACACCATCACGGGCTGGGATTTCATCTGCATCATCAATAATGAAAACATCATCAGGACGCAAATTGCGGAAGCGAGAGATGCCATCTTGAGTTAGGAAAGTACGCAGGTAATCATCAGCAATCCAGCCATCCTGACGGCCACCAGGGGGGAAGTGATCCAGGAAGACATAGAGCACCTTGTGGCGGATGTAATCAAAGGAGCCATTGAGTAGCATCTCACGGAACTTGAGAGGGCGTGGTTCACCATATGCTGTGAAGTTTGATTCGCAAACCACAAAGGCATCCACCACATCACCCAGCTCATGAAAACGCACATCCAAGAGGTCAAATTCATGATTCACATTGATGGCATTTATGACTCTCCTGGGCACCTCCCTTGGTGTTAGACGGTCTTTTGTGGGGAGATTTGAATACTGAACCACAGTGGGGACACCACAGCTGGGTCCATGCCATCCTGTCAGGCACATGCACTCCACCCATTTACGTCGTTTTGTCCCACTGGCACTCAGAGGTTTACGGCCTGTGCGCCCCGATATAACTCCCTCTATCTTCTCCTCTGGACGTCCTGCTAGTGGCTTTTCCAATATCTTAGTCCCTGGCTTGAAGCAGACACCACCAGCTTTGGTGCGTACAAAGTATTCTGCGGTGTCTTCAGGTAGCACAAGCTCAGCTTTGTGCAGCTCCTCACCAGCTTTGCTTGGGGACAGAGGCTGAAGCAGTGGTGAGTGGGAATATAATGGAGTACGGAGAATTTCTGGACCCCCAGAGTCAGGGCTAGCCTGAGGTGTGACCGGTACATTGTTCCAAAATAAGTTAGACACGAGGTTAGGGCTAAGCGATGCCAGCTCCCTGGGGAATGTGACATAGGAGAGGGCCTTCAAGAAATGAAGGAAGGAGATGAGGCAGAGACCAGCCATGCACAGAGTCAAAAAGAGCTTGTGGCGTCTCATCTTCATCCTGTGATGGAGAGAAAGAGAAGAGAGGGAACATTTTGTCATTTTTTTTTCTACTAGCTTGCAAGAATGCTTAAACACTTCCAAATTTCTCTTTTCCCCTTACAATCAATCATTGACATAGTTGCATAGCAGTACCAACAGTGCTGTAGAAAGATTACATAAATAATACAGGGAAATAAAACTAGTGCTACGTATATACAAATGACTTTATCAGATATAGGATAGAGGTATAACAAGCTATTTGGAAAAGACCAATGTCAATATAGGATATAATGTATGCAAATGTATGCAAACTACACAATAGGATAAAACCAATGCAAAAATAATTGTGCCATGCTGTTAAGCCTACTGTGACTTCGGTCACTGACCCCTAGTGTCCTAGACCAGGGGTTGGCAACCTTAAACACTCAAAGAGCCACAAAGGTCCTAACTGGAAGCCCCTCGTTCAATTCTGGAGCCAACTGGAAGTCCGGTTCTCCCACCATAGAGTCTTCCTCTACCTGTCCTAACCGAAAGCCCTACCAATTTTGGAGCCAACCAGCAATAGGGAGCCACAGCAGAGTGATGAAAGAGCCTTTAGAGCCAAGGATTGCCAGCTCCTGTCCTAGACAAAGCTGTGGTTGAGATTGACTAGTAGATCTGCTTAAGTCTTACTAGTCTTATATGGAACTTTGTATTAATTCTGACTTTCATGTAATTTAGTTTCTAAATGTCAATTGCATTAGGAGTTTTGTTCTGAATGATGGCCTGTAAAAGCACTAAACAAAATGAACTAAGCAGTTAAATTACAAGTAGAGGTCCATTTTGACATAACTGTATAAAAACACTTTAAGTCATGCAAAAATGACAATATTCATTTAAGTAATGTTAGTTGAAATCCTAAAATTTTACATCTTGGCTTTCCTTCAGCCTAAAAGAGCTTAAATGGGGTCTCCAGCTATTCTCCACAATGGCAACCCTAAGATGAAGGTTGGAGAGAATGAATGGTTCACCAGGTTTGCTGCACAGTTTTCTTATTCCCAAAAGGAAGAAAATTTTAGAGATGGCAAGGAAGTCGTTGTCTTTTATGGACACTATGAGTTATGTGGAGTTGAGAAGTGATCTCAGTCCAACCTCACTAATAATTAGATTTTTTTTTTAGTTGCTAATGTTGCTATTAGTGCAGGGTTAAGAAGCCACCGGCCCACAAGGTGTTTTCATTTTTGGCTCTGCTATAGTTTTGCAATATTAGGAGGGGTATGGATTCCCTTATACTGAACAAATATGTTTAATTTAATTAGAATGCTGTTTGGGATTTTTTTCCCCTTTCTGTCTGTGAGCAGCTTAATCTTTTTAAAGAAAACAAAATGAAAGTTTAAATTATGGGGAAAGGTATTGCTTTAGATATTGGAAGAGAAATGAAGAAGTGCTACGACTTTTATTGATATTGTTTCCTGATTGCTTATTTGTACCCTATGACTAACATTACATGTTGTATCTTAGGATTCTTGACAAATGTATCTTGTCCTTTTATGTACGCTGAGAGCACATGCACCAAAGACAAATTCCTTGTGCGTCCAATCACACAATCCAATAAAGAATTCTATTCTATACTATTCTAATACAGATGAAAATAAAAATACAGTCTTGTGGTTATTAAGACTCTTTTTGTCCGTCTTTAAGATGACAAGAAAAATTCATGAAAAAGCGGAACAGTTTCAGATGTTGCCAGAAATGGCTATTTACAGGACTCTAAGTCAGGTGCAAATTGAAAAGACAAATCATACTAAGGACCAACACTGATATATCTCACTTAAAATGAAATTCTTTTTTAATTTCCATGTCTATGGAGATTCTCAATCATCCAGGTCATGGTTGTCCCAAAGGTACTTTTTCAAGAGGCAACTGGACTTTTTGGGTTTTTTTCTTTGAAGGAGCTTCTTGGATGAGAAGCAGATGTCTTCAAAGGAAAAAAAAACAGCAGTTTTGGTTGCCTCTTGAACCCTTTTGGGATTTCATTTCCATGTTTCATTATGCAGCTAAGACAGACTGAAACTTCAAAAATGGTTAAATAACTTTAGAAAATTTCCAAATTCAAATTAGATGAATTAACCATAAAAATATTGAAACTTTAATATTTTTACTCAGCTATTATATTTCTAACTAGAAATTCCATTCCAGAACTAATGTCATCTAGCATCAGCAAGAAAGCACAATATATGTCTTTATGAATTTCCCAATGAAATAATATAGAAAATATCATATGAGGAATATTGTGTAATATGCATATCTGCTTAATAGTGCAGTCTAATCTAATACATATATACTTACACACTACACAATACATAGGCACTTACACACACATACACACACACTCATACACATACTACATACATAGATACATACACATACACACACCTACAGAGGGCGGAGAGGGATTTAGGTATTTCATCAGCATTATGGGCAATAATCACTCATGAAAATGCAGGACACTTCTGTTATAATTGCTTCCCAGCATCCTTTGTTCATTAAGTGAAGAGTGGGTTCGTGTTTTCAAGGATGCTTGTGAATTTTTTTGTATCTTTCAGTTGTAACTTCCATGTGAGAGGCATTGAGAAATATATTGCCCTTCTAAAAGTACTAAATACACTTACAGTGGCAGAAACAGAAGAAATTAATGTTCCATGGAGGAAATCATCTTCATGCATCTAAGACAACAATTTAAATTTGTCCATTCTTTGGATCATATCATGCATTAGGGTTAGTAGTTCGCCACTTGGGAAACATATACTGCATTCCTTCAATGCAGAAGACTTTAAGCTGCTGTCATTTTATTTCTCCCTCTTTTAATGCATTTTTATAGCAATTTAAGAACTGGCATCACCACTAGTATATGTACGTTTCCAGATTCTCATATCTTGACTATTATCCAGCAGAAAAATAGAAAGCAAAGTAATACCATTGTGATAAAATTCATGCTATCAAAAATGGTTTTAAAAAATCAAGAAAAGGGTGGTGACAATCTTTTTTCTATTTTCTGATGTGTCATTTTGCCTCAAGAAATGATTGAGCCAGCCCGTTACTGTGCTCTAAAAAAATGGAAGTGCAACATTTTAGAATTAATTATTGCTGAAATTAATTATTACTAATGGGCTGCCTGACTAAAAAAGATACCTTGAATTTCATCTTACTCTCTACTGCATCTTCTAAAACTTCACTATCCCCTGCAAATGTAATACAAGATACAGGAACAGTTATACGAACAGTTATATAAAGATACGGAACTTAAAACAATTCGTTTAGTGACTGAAGTTACAACGGTATTGAAAAAAGTAACTTAGGATTGTTTTTCACATCTACGACAGTTGCAGCGTCCTCGTGGTCACATGATCAAAATCCAGATGCTGGACACCTGACTCACATTTATGATGGTTGTAATGTCCCAAAGTCATGTGATCCCCTTTTGCAACTTTCTGACAAGCAAAGTCAATGGGGAAAACCAGATTCACTTAACAACCATGTTACTAACTTAACAACTGCAATGATTCACTTAACAAATGTGGCAAAAAAAGTCATAAAATGGGGCAAAACTTAACAAATCTCTCACTTAACAACCTAAGCTTTGGGCTCAATTGTGGTCATACATTGAGGACTACCTATATTCTCTATTAGGGAAGCCATCTTCCCAGGTGGACAGAAATTAAGCTAAGAAGTCTTCAATTTTCATCCCTTCTTTCTGAAGATAAGATGTGATCTTTTGGTATCGTATAATTCAATGCTTGGAATATACATTTGAGATCATCTAGTCTAACTACTTGCTCATTAAAGGATCTGCAATATAGCATCCAACTAAAGCAGGGTAAATAGTCCATCTTTAGATGCAACTCCCATATTTCCTCCAAGTTGCTACATTTTAATTTTTCCAGGCTTCTACCAAATTAAAGTATATTTGATTTGAACTTAAAATAAATTAAATCAAATTTAGTTTGTTCTCATTGCTCTTTAGAATCCAGCTTTATTTTTTATTTTTTTATTTTTTTATTTATTTACTTATTATTATTATTTTTATATATTTTTTTTTAATTTAAATTCTATGCCTCCCATCTCACTGATTAAATGACTCTGGGCACCTTACAATATAATAAAAAGTAAAAAAGTACTAGAAACAATTAAAAGTTTTTCATTGTTAAAAATTAAAGCAATTAAAACAATTGGATTGGATACTTTATTTGGCCAGGTGTGATTGAACCTACAAGGAATTTGAATCCAGTACAGAAATACTCAGTGTACCTGCAAAGCAATAGAGAGAATAACAATAAAAAAATACCAATAAAGAGGGGAAGTAAAGAAGATAATATCAACAATAGCACTTAGACTTATATACCGCTTCACAGTGCTTTACAGCCCTCTCTAAGTGGTTTACAGAGTCAGCATATTCCCCCCAACAATCTGGGTCTTCATTTTACTGACTTTGGAAGATGGAAGGTTGAGTCAACCTTGAGACTGGTGTGATTTGAACTCTTTTTTAATGTGTGGCACACATTACTGCATTCTAACCACTGCACCACTGCACCAATTCTAAGCAAATTACTTTGACATCTAGGAAATATAGCGGCATGATGGCTCAGTGGTTAAAGATGTTATGATATGGATTGGAGACCTGAGTGCCACATGACAGAAGGAGCTTCCATTACCTGTTCCAGCTCCTGCCCAATCTAGCAATTTGAAAGCGTGCAAATGCAAGTAGATGAATAGGTACCACTTTGGTGGGAAAGTAACAGCATTCCGTGTACTTTGGTGTATAGTCATGTTGGTCATATGACCACAGAAGTGTCTTTGGACAATGCTGGCTCCCTCAACAAAGAAATGAAGATGAGCACTGCCCCATAGAATTGGAATGACTGGACAGGGGAAACTTTTACCTTTACCTGTGCCTAGGAACTATAGGAAAGGGATAATTAAAACTCACTTTTGCCATTTCAGAAAAAGATTAGGTTAAGTCACACTGGGGAAGTATCACAGTCCTAATGATTCAATTTTACTCCTGCAGAGACAAAAGCCGAGAATGTGCTCTAATCTCTATGAAAAATACAGATGGAAGTTGGCGCCACATCTGCACATTTCCTGAAAACTATTATGGCATTCAGCTCTTTATTGAACTCAATGTTGAAGTGTTGGATAGTGTTAGTAATCACACCATAATCTCACAATATCTCACAGTGAACACTGTTGGTAAGTTTCTTCCAACAAGGTATAAACTATATGTAAAATAGAGAAAGAGATGAGGACTGAGTAAAGCTTTGAAGAGTCCAGCATTCTAAAACACATTCATACTACGACCTTCATTTGACTCAACAATTTTAGCCAAGTCATGTTCAAACATAATTTCTATATTATAATTTTGATGATTGTTGGAATAAATCTGTGAATCACAGAGACACTAAACTGGTGGATTTCATTGAATTTAATTACCACTATGACTAATTTGGCACTGACAGATATTGTAGATGTTTGTTTGAAGTTAATAATCGACAGGAGTCCTAGAGGAGACTAACCCTGACTGTTCTTTAGAAGGCCAGATCTTGAAGATGTAACTCAAATATTTTGGCCACCTAACGAGAAGGAAGGACTCACTGGAGAACAGCCTAATGCTGGGAAAGGGCAAAAGAAGAAGGGGACAACAGAGAATGAGGTGGCTGGATGGAGTCACTGGAGCTGTAGGCGTGAGCTTCAATGGACTCCAGAAGATGGTAGAGGACAGGAAGGCCTGGAGGAAAGTTGTCTGTGGGTTCGTGATGGGTCGGACACGACTTCGCAACTAACAACAAAATGAAATATTTATTTATTTATTTATATCATTTCATAACATCAGAAATATGCAGGCTTTTATTTCAATCCATCTTTCAGGGCAAAGATTTATCAGTTTCCAAGAGGTGTGACTGATCCTATTGATGTCCTCAGAAGAGAAGATAACATTTTTTCACACCAATCTGTCCCCAGAGCGGAGGGTAATTTTTTTGCAAGGAACATGAGAAAATGGTTAAACTCAAAATAGGCACAATGGGCCTTCAAATGTTTAACACATCTGTTTTGCATCTTATGTAGCACAGAGTTAGAAAACAATAGTATCAAATGTTGTTCACAGTCTTTTCAATATGATCTGATGGGTTTCTAGAAAATGCAAAGGTTGGGGGGGGAAAGGTGGGAGGATCACATGAAGCTAAGACAGTGCACCCATCAATGAATTAAACTTAAAAAAACAAACCTACCTATTACTAAAAAGAATTCAACTATAGTGCAATACAAATGACTTTCGTTTTTCTTTTCTTTTTAAAAAAAGCAGTAACAAGGCTTTATTTTTCTCCCTGGGAAAAGGAGCTCCAAAAATGAGTAGCCACTACTAAGAAAGCCCTGTTCCTACTTTTCTCAACAGTTTAGCAACTCTTGCTGGTGAAATACAGAGAAAAGGTTGCCATTTACCCTAAAATGTAACTGTATAAAGATAAGGCAGAGATGAAGAGGAGGGTGGTAAAATAAAGATAGAAAAAAGGCTTTCATCTGTAGAATATGATTACAATTGTATAGTTCAGAGGTGGGTTCTGAATTTTCCTACTGCCGGTTCGCTCAGGGCCACAACTTGAGCTTGTGCGCAAAGCGCGTGCACGGCAGTCAAAAACTACCTTCTGCACATGCGCAGAAGCAAAATCTAAGATGGCAGCTCCCACGGAGCCCCCAAAAGCTCTGTGATGTCACCGCAGAGTTACTACCTACTCTATAGAACCGGATAGAACCGGTAGGAACCCACCTCTGCTACAGTTGTACAGTTCAGGATGTTTCTTCTGTTAATGGGCCTGGGAACTTGGAAATATGGCAAGCACATGCAATGGTTGCGTTGATTTATACATGGCAAAGGCTTTTTCCAACATGGATCATTTGTATGTTGTTGTTCTTTCCTTTATGATTTTTTTCAGAAAACTAATGAAATTATTATTTAATTATTATTAAACACCCAGATTAATGAACCTGAGATGAGAGGTCATATAAATTAATCAGAAGATATTGCAAGAAACTTCAGCTATCAATTCTAAGACAGGCACAGGTGCATTTACGATAGACATTCCCAATTTCTGCTCTAGCAAATTAGAATGCTAACTCTATTAATCAGACTGCCTTCTGTTCAATCTAGAAAGGCTGTTCTTTCCTATTCAATCATCACATGAATAGCATAGAGTTAAGCAAGAGCATTAAGTTTTTGTTTTGCTTTGTTGTTGTTTTAAGGTCTCATTGCTCCACCAACAAATGTAACAGCTGAGTGGCCAGGGATTGCCCAACAGTTGCTTGTCAATTGGATGCCTCCATCTATCAGCTATGCAGACTTCTTGATGTATGAAGTTCTTTATGGTGCTGAGGATTCCATTCAGCCACCATTCAGGGTATGGTTAGTTTAGGAAAAAAATGGCTTTGCTGTAATGGCTGGAGTATGTTTTTGCTCTATTACTTTTTTTGCTAAAATGGTCTAACTGAAGAAACATTTATACTCTTATTCTATTTTATTGTAGATTGAAGTGAAAAACAGCTATATGTGCCAGCTCAAGAATCTACTTCCAGGACAGCAATACCACATCCAGGTTCGCTCAAAACCTGATGGCCTCTCTCTTGATGGCATCTGGGGACCCTGGTCCCCAGCAGTGAGAGCAGAAACACCCCACCTTCCTGGTAAGTGGCTTGTAGGAAGCAGCTATCAGTGGTGCAACTTTAGGGCAATAGCATGGAAGGATACACCATTTCTATGTGGAAGTAGAACTCCCAGGTACTACAATTGGGTGTATCAAGAGTTACACTGCATCAATATTATGAAATTGTTGCCAGCATGGATTCTATACCTACCTATAAAATCAATTTTTCCTAATCAGGAGGCATGTCTATGTAGTAGACATATAAGGCTTGGGAATCCGTGTTTCTGCTATAGTACTTGCAAATTTTTCTGGCCTGTAGATATTTTCCTATATGCAAAACCCATGCCCCATGAAACAATGAATTGCAAATACATTTTACTCTCTCATTCTATATTACTATTAAATAATCTGGAGGTGTAGTTTTGAGGTATTTGAAATGCTGGAAATGCAAATGTTGCATTTCCTTCAGGAACCATAACATGAAACTACTTATTATCCTGACATGAGAAGAGAGCACTCAAATATGCATTTGCTTAGCTAGCATGACTGAAAGAAGAAGGGACAAAAAGGCATGAATATTTATTTCCCGTTCTGGAGTCTGTTTGGCTACTGTATATGGGCATGATTAAAATGTCAAGGTTCTGACAGATGCCCTAATTAACTCATGAAATGCTTTGCGAGTTGACATAAAAAGCATCAGAGAGCCAGGTAAGGGTAAACGTTTTTCTTGTCCAGTCATGTCCAACTCTAGGGGGCAGTGCTCATCTCCATTCCTTAGTGTTGTCCAAAGATATGTATGTGGTCATGTGGCCAAGCATCACTCTATGCCTAGGTGCACAAAATGCTGTAACCTTCTCACCAAGGTACCTATTTATCTATTTGCATGCTTCCGAGTTGCTAGATTGGTAGGGGAAATAATGGTCAGGTCACACTGTCACATGACACTTGGGTCTTTAATAACCTGGGATGTCAGCTTTCCAGTTGACAAGCTCAGCATCTTCAACCGCTGAGCCATTGTTCCCCCCCCCCTTTTATTGGAGAGCATATGGAGGGCAAACCCAACCAGGGCATAAGGACTAACTTCTTTTCATTAATTCTTGCATGTGTTCCCGTTCAAAATTATGCTTCCCGGCTCAATTTGGATGTTTACTTCCTTAACAGTTCTGCTAGCATAACACACTTGACCCAGTCAGATATTTATTCAGTCGGATTTCCTTATATTTTTAGCAATACACAATCACATTAACTGAATCAAAAGGCACTTGTTCAGAAATATTGCCTGTCCTCTTGAAGATGTGACTAGTGTCACAGGAGTCCTCGTGCCAGGAGGAGACTTAGCAGACTTTTTAACATTATCACTTCCTTTACTATTGTGCAGAGCAAGCAGACAGCAGTTGGCATAGTTTAGATATTACAGCTCATCAGTGTGCAATACGTTTTGTGTCACTCGACTGTGGCAATAATTTTTTCAGTCGTTTTGTCTCTCCAGCTTTTTTTTCCTGGGAAGGTAGATACTGTAGGCAAAATCCAGCAATTGAGTTTAATTTTATGTTTCCCCAAACATGGTGATGGGACAGACGATTGGTTCTGGCTTAGGCTGAATCTGGCTCCAAAGGTAGTAGCTGGTCTAATTGATCGAATTCCCTTCCTCTGCCAGTTAAGTGCATTGTATTTTTCCTTGTCTGAATATTCTTCTAAATTTCTCATGCCACATTTATGGAATTTTATGAAAAATCCCTTATTATCTTTCACTTTAAAAATCTGTGCCTTCAGAATAACAGAGAATAACAGAGTTGGAAGAGAACTTGAAGGTCTTCTAATCCAAACCCTATACCTGTGATGGCGAAGCTATGGCATGGCAGAGGTGGCATGCAGAGCCTTCTCTGTGGGCATGCATGCCATCGCCCCAGTTCAGCCAGCTGGTTGTCAGGTTTCCAAGGCGCACATGCGCACCAGCCAGCTGGTCATTGGGTTTCTTGTGCTCTGGCGTACACGCGCGTGTGTGTGTCTTCCAGTTTGGCCACTCTGTGCCTAAAAGATTCACCATCGCTGCCCTATACCATTTTAGACAAATAGTCGTCTTAAAAATTTTCAGTGATGGAGCACCTACAATGTCTGGAGGCAAGTTGTGCCACTGATTAATTGTTCTAACTGTCACAAAATTTCTCCTAGGTTGCTTCTCTCCTTGATTAGTTTCCATTCATTGCTTGTTGTTTTGCCTTCAGGTTCTTTGGAAACTAGGTTGACTCCCTCTTCTTTGTGGCAGCCCCTGAGATATTGGAACACTGATATTATGTTACCCCATCATTTCTTCTTGTCATTGAACTAGACATATCCCATTCCTTCAACCATTCTTCATATATTTTAGTCTCCTGTGCCATAATCATCTTTGTTGCTGTTCATTACACTCTCAACATCTCAACATCTTTCTTATATCATGGCAACTAAAGCTGGATTTAATATTCCAAGTGTGGTCTGACCAAGCAAGGCATTGTAAAGTGATCTTAACATTGCTCCTGGAAGCACCGAGCTGGAAGCACCGAGCTGAAAGCACCTGAAGATGACGAATGAGATTTCGTCGAAA
>JANHFT010009997.1:163824-188116 GCA_032467955.1 Pseudoxenodon macrops | reverse complement strand
TGAAGTGGTGTAGGGTTTCCTGCCTAGGCAGGGGGTTGGACTAGAAGACCTCCAAGATCCCTTCCAACTCTGTTATTATTATTATTATTATTATTATTATTATTATTATTATTATACTTTCCAGTTGTCCAGTCTGGCTTTCTAAAAAATGACCCTACTAATGGGACCAGTGGCTTGTGTGAACATTAAGACAATGATAGAATCAACTTCCACTGATTAGAAAAGAGAACGCAGGCCTGGTCAAATCTCTCTAAGCGTCTGCAGAATTGTTCTATATCCTTAAAGAAGAAACTTCTTGTTAAAGCAAACCTCGTTCTGTCATGGCGAATGACAATTCAATGAAATTGTATAATATTATTGTGTTATGCCATTCTAATCCCATTGTCTTATCTAATGGCCTACATTGAAACAACGGTTTGCCAGATTTGTTCCTAGTATTAAAAGCAGCAATCCTTTTCCTTATACTCCATTGTCTTTTAGTTCTGAAGTTGATTTAATTGCTTCAGGTACACAAAAGCACTTCATGTTACTGTCTGATGTCAAAAGCATTTCTACTGGCTACTTTTTGGGTTTATGTCAGAGCTATTTAGCCTACGGCTCCAGGATCCAGAATGGAAATCAATCTTTTTTTTCAATTCAGTGTCACTATAACATCTACAAATGAAGGTGGGCATATTTCTAACCAGAATGATTTTAAAGCTCGTATTATTACAACAGTTTGAATCACAGAGCAATGCATGCTGTAAAGAGCTGTATAATGACATGCATGCAAATAAGTTTCAAATAAGATACCCTTTAGACATGCTGGATTTCAGATCCTATTTTTCACTCCCAACATACCCTACTATAGTGACAGGGATTTTACTCCCCATAAGTAGTAAAAGTTGAGAAGTTACGAGGTTTGCAATTGCTTTGCTATACATTTTGGACTAGAGATCATAACACACTTCCCATTTTGTTTAAATAAAAAAAGTTCATACGAATGATTTCATGTCTCCAAAAAAGTAACATAGGAATTTTATATATAAAAAAAAACACCTAACAAACCATTTGGAATGATGATAATACGGTAGGTCAAGGGTGTCAGACTCGATTTCATTGAGGACTGCATCAGGGTGGTGTTTGACCTTGGAGGGCCAGGGTGGGCGTGGCCAGCTTGACATCACTCGTGTTGGGGGGATGCCTGTGGTGGCCTGAGCGCTCTCCAGCAGGCTCCCGAGCTCCGTTTTCATCTGCGATGGCCTCCTGCAACCCTCTGCCAGTGAAAATGGAGCTCGCGAGGGCTGTCCTCAGCTCTTCCAAGCTCTGTTTTTGTTGGCAGTTGCACTGCGGGCCAGTCCTTCACTGTTTCCAGGGCAGCCCCGCAGGCCAGATCTAAGTATCTTGTGGGCCGAATTCGCCCCCCGGGCCTTGAGTTTAATACTCCTGGGGTAGGTAGTCTGTTTTATAAAGTCATAGGAATGATGAGTATTGTTCAGTGCATTTGAAACTTTGGAATAAGATCAAGGGTGACATCACAAACTAATGCTTTGGGGTCATTCTGAGGGTTTTCTGAGCTTGGTTGTTTTCTTGCCAGACATTTTACTACCCAACAAGATAACGTCTTGAACGCTAGATGGGAGTGAGGTTTGCTGTCTGTTTCTGTACAAGTGGCTTGTCCTGTCAGTGTTGGTGAGAATGGTTTTGGTGGTTCCTTGATTAGCCTGTTGTTGACTTGTTAATGTCTTTGTTGAGTTGGTGGTTCCTTAATTGGGATGTTTACTGCTTGATTGTTGCTCTAATATTAATGTTAGTGTCAATCTCTACTTATCTGGGTGTTGATTGATGGCAGGGAGGAACTAATGCTATAATGGGTCAGTCGTTGCTAAAATGGCATTTATGGTAGATGCAGTTAGCCATGAAATGACAAGTGGGTATGGGTGGCATACATGGTAACCTGGAAATTATTGGACCTATGTGACCCAGTTTACAATTTTCAGTATCATCGCAGCAAATTGTGGCTGCTTACACATGCAAGACCTACAGTGAGTGGTGTTATGTTCCTGTGTCCTATGTTGCTATGTGATCTGTGGAAATCTTCTGCAGCTGGACCAGTGAATTTTCAACTCAGCTGCCTATCCAAAGGAAATGGCAAGGAAAATATTGTAGTGGTTCCTTAGGAGGGCTACACAGATAATTTCCTAACCTCTGCTTCATTTTATCACTGGCTCCTCAGTTCTACCTCAGGGCAGTTTGTGTTTATTCCCCCCACTGTGTCTTCATTGCTTTGAGGATGGTTTTGTTACTCCATTGCAATGTAGTTCTTTGTTTATTTTCCTTAAGGAAATAAATAGAAGAATGAAGGTGGGGATGGAGTGCTGTCTGGCTGTCAGCTTTCAGGTTTCCCCATTTGCTGGTTGGTAAAAGGGAAGGCGCATGTAATGTTTGGTAAAAGGCAAAAGAGCATGCAACAACAACAACTTACTTGCAATCTTCCTTACTTGCTAGGAAGGTTTCTGGATCTGGTTAGAACCAAAAGCAATATGTGGCATTATCATAACAGATGGTTAGTTCTTTAGTATTGATTGCTATCTTGGCTTCCTGAACAACACAGCCACAACCATGAATAATAACAATAACACATCAGCGGTGGGAAAGCTTCTGGGGGAAGGGTCTTGCAAGTGTAGAATCAACTTCCATAGAGTGAAAGTGAAGCATCTGCCTATCAGGATTAGCACTTAAGATCTGAGAGTTACAATCAATATATGTAAATGAACAGCACTATTTCACTTCTGCCATATGTGCTCCATGCGGGTAGAATTCACAATATGTATTTGTGTATATACATGCATGAATGAAGGAGGAACCCATTCACTTCTATGGCAAGGAAAATAAGCAATTAACACTTGCAAGCATTGATAGTGAAGCTGTTAAATGAGATGAACAATCTGTATACTCACTGCCAAGAAATTAGGCCATCACTTCTTAAATGGAGAGTCATTTGAAGCCCGTATTGGCTTCATCTTTAGTATATTAACTCTCTCAAAGCTTGGCTGAATTAGAGCTCAAATCCACAATTTAAATACCTTACCCAGAATAGAAGGAAAGCCAATAAGTAGCCATACAGAGTCCAATTAAAGCCACAAAGGCAGTCCAGCTAAACTAGTTGCATCTTAAGTGCTTGTTATAGGATATTGGGGTTTAGATCAAAGGTAGACTTCATTGCATAGAGTAGGGGATGAGAGAGGGAGAGAGAGGGAAAGGGAGAGTGACACACACACATAGAGAGAGAAAGAGAGAGACAGAGACAGAGAGAGAGGAAGGGAGGGACAGCATTTTGCTTTCCCACCTGAATGGAACTGGCAAAACTTTTTTTTTCTTGTCACCCATATAAGAGCAATAGTTTCCTAGTCTTAAAAGTGTCTAAAAATACAGTAAAGGAGTGAAGCTGACTTATTTTGACCAATCAAAAGCTAATGTCTTCCACTGATATAGCTAGGTGAGGTCTAGGTCTAGCCAGTAAAGTCACTCTGTCAGTGAATGGGCATATAAATTGAATAATTAAACAAAATGAATACATTAGAAAGTGCTGGAACCTACTTTTTCAGTGAACATATGCTTGAATGATAAGAGTTAGATAGTATTAACTGGTTGATAAATTGATGCAGATCCTTTGGAAAGGACCCTCACCTCTGATCCATGGTGGGTAGACTTCACAGCCATCATGAGGATTCATTGACCCAGCAGTGGCAGAGATTTTAGATGGGAAGAAAGTATGTCCGTATCAAAAGTGCAGCCCCTGCTGCCCCATAATCTACCTTTATTTCAACATGACCAAACAAGTGGCCACCCTCACAAAATGCAATAGCAATAGCAATTCCACCCCCCAATAATCTGGTTCCTCATTTTACTGACCTGGAAAGGATGGAAGGCTGAGTCAAACTTGAGCTGGTCAGAATTGAACTCCTGGCAGTGGGCAGAGTTTTTTGCAACACTGCATTCTAACAACTGCACCACCATGGTAATGTAGGATAGTTTGATGCCATTCTTCCCCCTCCCTTCTGTATAACCATTTATTCCCCTCAACTTGAAACCTAGATGACTTAATAGGTATGGTAAACGGTATGTCCAACCTCTGGTTTTGACATGTATATTTTGCCAAGTGTCGGGGCAATGATCAAATGCCTAGGCAACTGATTCTTTCAGATCCAGAGACAATGAATACTCTAGTAAATAAAGGGATGTAAAGCCAGCGGTGAAATTTACTTACCTTCCCTACTGGTTTGGAAGCGAGTGATTCGTGCTCACTCGCTCCACTAGTGCGCACCCTTCATCACACATGCCTTTTCACCCTCTGCACATGTGCAGAATGGTTTGCACATGCATAGAGGGTAAAACCCCCCAGAAATGGTGACATTCAGGTGGGTAGGCAGAGCCTCGCGCAATGGCCACCACCAGTTCTCCAATCATCGGCGGCCGCCGCTACCTACTCATCCGAACCAGACTGAGTAGGTAGCATTTCACCACTGTTTTAAGCTTTATTATTAGCCCAAGCAAGCAGTTTTAAAGCGTAACATAAAAAGCACACCGAACAGGATATTATCCAAATCTCTTAACAGGCTGTCAGGAGCTTCTTAATAATGATGGCAGAGGGCACCCGATTTCCACAGTATCTAGTGCTGGGTTGTGCGGAGGAGTTCCCTGCAAACCATAACAACCCCAAGGTTTTTATCACAACCTGGCACCATGACTCAATGACTCTGCTATAGTCAGGAGACTGCAAGGCCTGACCTTGACTGGCTGGCACATGACGCAGGGATGGGAATTGAATATCTGAGACTTTCACAGCGAGAAAAGCTTTGAAGCTTTGCAAAATTCCACCCCTCCTCCTCCTCCTCCTTTATTCAGTAAACAAGAATAGAAAAACCAAGCAGGCTCAGAATCAGCTCTAAACTTCTAGACTTTTCTTAATATGAAGGAGACATCAAAATATGTCACCAAACTCCAAACGACCTTCTGGATAGCCCCCATAAAGTTCCACCAGGTTCTCTTCATTGACAATTAATTTAGCAATTGGAGAATTGAGGAGATGATCCCACAGGTTTGTTGATCTGCGTTTTGGCCTTGAGAAAAACAGCTGTCCAAAAGTCAGGGAAGATCCCAAGTCCTTAATTAAGCTCTTTTAAGGATCACTTTGGGATCACTGAAAGAACGGGTGACATCTTCTGATCAGATCATTTGCAGAGTTATTCCAGCAGCTATTGATGATCTCCTATTCTGAATGGACTCATAATACATACTCAGGTTAAATTAATAGGATTAGCGTGCTCAGGAAAACAGAAGAATCAGTGTTGTTTGTGAAGGAAGTTATATTCTCAAATGGCCAATGTAGCTCATAATATCATATCATAATATCTATCTCCTAGTACTTAAGGGACTATTCTAGAGAAGACAGGATTGGCTTATTCTTTAGAGGGCAAGATCAGAAGTGATGGATGGAAGCTTGTTAAAGAAGGATCCAGCCTAGAAGTAAAGATAATTTTCTGACTTTGAGAACAATTAATCAATGGAATAGCTTGCCTCTTATAGTTGTGGGTGTTCAATCAGTGGAAGTATTCAAAAATAGTCAGGGCAACCATTTGACTGGGATGATAGAAGACACCTGCCTGGAACAGGGGGTTGGATTAAAAGACCTTGGATGTCCCTTCCAGCCCTTTGATTCTATGAAGTCAAACAGCGAGGACATGTCTTTGAAAAGTGATTCAAGGGGCTTCTTCACACCATGACAAACAGGATACATGGATGAGTCCATAGACTCAATGGGACTGCTTCATAGCCCACTTGGGATTTCCTCTGCATTCATGTGTTTGCACATGAGAAGTCCTTTGTGCTGCAAGAACTGGCAAAAAGCACTGAAGGATCTGCAGTGTGTGTAAAGAAGCCTAGATAAGTATTTGGGGGGGGGGGGAAGACAAGTTCTGATTTATTGGGGTTTTCCAGCAAGGGCCAAACCTACTCAAAGTCCCAAAGGAGAAGGCTCATTTTTATGAAAATAATATCGAAGACTTTACCCATTAATCTGGGATTATTTAACCCGTAGTAAATATTAATTGATTGCTACATTGGTGTGGAATCTGTCACACATAAATGTATTCAGAAAGGGAGAAAATATATATTTTGCTGCTACTTTATTTGAAGGAGAAAAGCTAAATGAATGGAGCACACTGTGTTCTTAAATCTACATTGAAAAGACAAATCTAGCAAATACACAGGTAGTCCTCAACGTATGACCACAATTGTGCCCAAAATTTATGTTGCTAAGCGAGACATTTCTTAAGTGAGTTTTGCCCCATTTTATGACCTTTCTCACCACAGTTGTTAAGTGATTCACTGCAATTGTTACGTTAGTAGCACAGTTGTAAAATGAATCTGGCTTCTCCATCGCTTTTGCTTTTGTTAGGTCGCAAAAGTGGATCACATGAACCTAGGACACTGCAATTGTCATAAATATGAGTCAGTTGCCAAGCATCTGAATTTTGATCACGAGAAAGCCACAATGGTCATAAGTGTGAAAACCAATTACTTTCTTCAGTGTTGTTGTAATTTTGAACAGTCACTGAATGAACTGTTGTGAGTCGAGGACTACCTATAGGTACACTAACATTCTGGTGTTCATTTGAATCCCTTAAAACCACCAAAAACTGATAAAACATGGAGAATACTTCCATAGTTTCTACTTGTCCCAAATACCATACTTAGCTTCTATCTATTGAAGATACCATTATATTGGACCCACTGAGCTTATATCCATGGTAATCATAGTCTAAGGCAGGAATATCAAACTCGATTTCATTGAGAACTGCATCAGGGTTGTGTTTGACCTTGGGGTCCTGGGGTGGACGTGGCCAGATTGGATGTGGCCAGCTCGACATCACTTGTGTCAGTGATGCCTTTGGTGGCTTGAGCAACTCTGCCAAAGAAAACAGGCTCCCAAGCTCCGTTTCCAACTGCAACAGTCTCCTGCAACCCTCCGCCAGTGAAGACGGAGCTCGGGACGGCTGCACACAGCTCTTGTGAGGTGTTTTCAGCTGTGATGACCTCCTGCCAGGGGTGGGTTCTAACTTACCTCACCGCCGGTTCGCTGCCTCCTGTGCTGCGTGGGCGCATGCATGCGCAGCAGAAAAAAATCCAAAAAAAGGCTGAAAACAAGATGGTGACGCATGTGCAGTGCAAGAAACTTGGCTTCTGCGAATGCGCAAGAAAAAAAATTTATCCCCCCAAAAAGATGGCGGCATCCATGGACCAGAACCGGCTCTGTGACATCACCAGCAGCCTACTACCTACTCGGTAGAACCGGCTTGAACTGTTAGGAACCTACTTCTGCCTCCTGCAACCCTCTCCCAGTGAAAACAGAGCTCGGATGGCTGCACGCAGCTCTTGTGAGGTGTTTTCAGTTGTGATGACCTCCTGCCAGGGGTGGGTTCTAACTTACCTCACCGCCGGTTTGCTGCCTCCCATGCTGCTTGGGCGCGCGCATGTGCAGTAGAAAAAAAATCAATTGTTTTTTTAAAAAAAGGCAGAAAACAAGGTGGCGACGCATGCTCAGTGCAAGAAACTCGGCTTCTGCGCATGCGCAGGAGAAAAAAACCCAAAAAAATTAATCTCCCCCCAAAATAAAAAAAGATGGCGGCATCCATGGACAAGAACCGGCTCTGTGACGTCACCAGCAGCCTACTACCTACTTGGCAGAACCAGTCCAAACTGGTAGGAACCCACCTCTGCCTCCTGCAACACTCTCCCAGGGAAAACGGAGCTTGGGAGGGCCACATGCGGCAGAGACACAGCAGAGTTACCTGCTGTTTCCAAGGTGGCCCCTTTGGCCAGATCTAAGCACCACACAGGCTGGATCCGGCCCCCAGACCTTCAGTTTGACATTCCTGGTCTAAGGCAACTTTCATCAGTTAAGAGATATATGTTATCTTTATAACATTGCAGAAGTTTTGTTATGTGCCTTCAATCAATAGATGTTAACTTTTTTCATCCCACTTTTGACATTTGACTCCACGTGGTCTCATTTATTAACTGGAAGATTCTTTGCATCACAAAGCAAGGGGGGAGGGGGGGAAAGAAAGCCTTTAAACCAGATTTTTAAAAAAAAACCCAAAACAATGCAAAGCAATTTATAACCCTTTTAAATCCCTATTACACAGTCAGGCCCTAATGGTCTGCCTTAGGAACCAACCCATTGTTTCTGTCTCCAGCTGTTGCTTTGATTGAATAGCTTGGTTACTCTTTCCTGCCATTAAGTAGAAAAGCACAACTGGCTTTTTATGTCATTGAATGCCTATAATCTTTGGAACTAATTTGAGCCACTTGAAAATAAAGGTCATCGGAGGCGGCTGGATTCCTTGATGGCCTGCAGGGTGGCACTGAGCTTTCTCCAGCTTGGCTTGGCTTTTGAGTCACCGCCAGCATGAAAGAGAAAGGATGGCAAGCCGTTGGCAAGACGGCTCTTCTGTGACTGTGCTTAATGCCACAGACCTACAGCAGCTTTGAGCGCCATTTGGCTTCTTCTAGGGGATCGCTTGTAAAATGAGCTTTGCATTTCTGCAGCTGTTCCTTTGCTTTTAGCGGTGCTAATTATGACTGAGGGGCCTGTTCCTTTGAGCACGTTCTGCCTTTAGCGTGCTCTTGATACTTTGTTTCTGCCTATTTTATGTGAGTAAGGACTTTTAATAGCCCATAAATCGCCAGCGGTTTCTGGCACCACCTGACTTTATAACTGCGATGTGCCATGTATGTCAGCTATTTCCTCCAGTGATAATTAGACTGTTAGTGGCAGTCGCTGAGGGGCAGCCCTAAACTCGCTATTGGATTTGTCTCTAAATGGAGAAATCCTGAATGGAGCCTCAAGAGGACATGGCCCACAATTAAGCATCTGTAAAGGAAGCTTCATGTAGGTGAAGGTTTATTGTCAGCTACGTAAAAATGGGGCATTCCTGTTGAGAATGGGGGAATGACAACAGTTTCCTCTGGTTGCTAGGAAATTAAGTTGACTTTTGTTTGGGATCCTCACACACTCAGGTGCTCAGAGATGACAGATGATGTTTTATGTATATTATGGGGAATGTTAGGGACCCTGAAAAGATAGGCGGTAATTAGAACAATCTCTAATAAAAAATGTATTCCTTTTTGATGATGATGAAACCGGTTTGTCAGTATGGTAATTTACTTATTAAAAATATTTGTAAAGGAAGTGTGAAGTGTAAACAATTTGCAAATTGTTCAAGAAGAGACTGGACTGCCATCTGTCCTAAATGGTGTAGGGCAGTGGTTCTTAACCTGGGTTCGATCAAACCCCAGGGGTTCGGTGAGTCAGTCTCAGGGGTTCGGCGGAGGTCAAGACACACACCCGACTCATATGATTCAACAGCAGAAGTCACACTGATTTGGAGTAAATATTCATTATTATGTGTTTTTTTTTTGTGAAAATCATGTTTTAATGCTTTTGCTCATTTTGTGCACCTATGTATAAATATATACCTAAATATATGTCTATGTTTTGAATTTGAAAAAATCATATTTTATTTTTCCAATTAAGAAGGTGTATGCGTATATGAAAGTGGTGGGGGTCAGTACCTCCAACAAGGTTAAGAACCACTGTTCTAACAGCACAGTTTTTATTCAACACATCAATGCATCCATTTGAGAAAGAATATTCTTTTTTTTAAAGAAGTACTACACATTTGTACAGGAAGTCTTCGATTTGTAACCAAATGGAGCCCAACATTTCTGTTGCTAAGCAAAACTTTTGTTAAGTGGATTTTGTCCCGTTTTACAACCTTTCTTGCCACATGTGTTAAGTGAATCATTGCACGTGTTAAATTAGTATCACGGTTGTTAAGGGAATCTGGCTTCCACATTGACTTTGCTTGTAAGAAGGTTGCAAAAGCTGATCACATGACCCTGGGACATTACAACCGTCATAAATATGGGTCAGTTGCCAAGCACCCAAATTTTGATCACATGACTATGGAAATGCTGCAAGGGACATAAGTGCGAAAAATGGTCACAATTTGCTTTTTCAATGTCGTCGTAACTTTGAGCGGTCACTAAATGAACTGTTGTAAGTCAAGGACCACCTGTAGCCTGCTACATAACAAAACAACAGGTTCTTAGGGCAGCTAAAAACAGATTCCATATACAGTATAAGACTATATATCTGAAAGCTTACGGGAAGGGGAAATTATTCAAAAAACCACTCTCCTCAAACCGTTTCATATTTTCTGCAATTGGAGAAGCACATTTTAGCAACTCACTAGCAATGTCAGTTGATAGTACAATACCTGCTATGTTGGTGTAGTAATTAAGGTGCTGCCTAGAAACCAGTTCTAGTCCTGCGTTAGTTATGAAAGCCTTCTAGGAGACTTTGGACCAGCCTCTCTCAGCCCGTTCCACCTCACAGGGTTATTGTTGTGAGGGAAAATAGAAGGAGCAAGGAGTATTAGGTATGTTTGACACTTTGAGTTACTTATAAAGTAATAAGGGCAGGATTAAAAAAATCTAATTAATAAACAGTGTCCTTTCATGCCTGATGTTTTGACCCAGGTAGTCAAGGTACGACAAGTCTCTAGAGAGTCCTTTACTGTTTTCGATAAATGTTCCAGCAAACGGCTCTCCAACGACCAGTAAAGCTCCACCCCCAAACTACCTTGAAGGCAGCCGCCCTCAGTCCCACAAAAGAGACTTGAGTAGGAAGTACAGAGTAGGAACACGCTGACAGGGCAAGGTCCAGGGTTCCAAGTCCAGCCCACCCGGCTAAGTGAGCCCACAGGCAGAATCCAGGCCCAAGACAAATGGCAGTCCTCCGGGCAAAGACAAGGTACAAGGCAAGAGGCAGTTTTAAAAGAAAAGCATAGCAAAGGGCCAAAAATTGCCCACCAGACAAAGGCAAAGTCCAAGGCAAAAGGCAAAAAGGAGTCTTCAAAGCAAGGCAAGGCAAACAGCAAAAGGCACTCAAAGCCAAGGGAGTTTAAACCAAAAGAAACAATTGTTCCTGGCAAGGTTTAACTCCCCACGGCTTCTCCTTAAGTCACTTCACTCCTGGTGTTCCTTGTGAGGAGGGATGGGGAAATCTTCTCCCGAGTAGCTTTGCAGCCTTCGCTGAGCTTGCCTTTACTCCGCTCTCTGTGTCCTTGGATCAAGAGAAGGAGGTAGCTGTTCCTCATCAGAGGATATCTGCTGCCTATCAGCACCGCTGTCTGTCAGCAGCTGATGCTCCCTTGTATCTGTGAAGGCAGGCAGCTCTCTGTTTGGTCGGCCATCTCCCCCAATGCCTGTGGGGCCTGGGACAGAGTCAACCCCTGGCTCTCCCCAACATGCCAAGGGAGACGTTCCATGCCAGGTTTCATGACCACATCGGAACTCAGTTCCAACTCCTCCTCCTCCTCCTCCTCCTCCTCCTCCAAACTGGACTCTGATGGGACCATGACATCCAACCCATAATCAGTTTATGTACCATATCAGCTCCTCCTATTACTTCTGTTGACTTCAACATTTAAGAACTGAGCTAATTAGGACATTTCTAAAGCTACTTCAAATTCTACATAACACCTTTCTAGGAGGTTTAAACAAGCCTCATCTTTCCTGTAAACAGGTGAATGCTTTGAAGAACTTTGCCAACAGGTGCTTCATTTTTATCCCTGCACATTACAAATTCAAAATACTGCCGTCCCAGTGCTTTTTAATCATCAAATTAATGAGCATCTTCCAATATGATACTTGGAATATTTATTATTAATATCATGCATGGCCTATCCCATAGTCCAGTATACTGCCACTTAATGCATAAGAAAGTTTTTTTTTTCCAGTTTTGATCAGCTATGTTACTATTAAAGCAATCTCGAGGCAGCAAGATTGGGGAATGGGCAAACTCATTCACTCAAAAGGAATTGGGATCGCTTAATGGCAATGAGCTGATTTACTTCCCAACCCAGTGATATCTCTGATTGCATAGTTTGGTTTGGTTTGGTCTTTTCCTATATAAGCAAATGTTTCTATTGATTTCTACATGTTATTCTTGAAACCTGTGGAAGTAAGGCAAAGGGGTGAAATTCATCAGGTTCTGACAGATTCTGGAGAACCAGTAGGTGAAATTTTAAGTAGTTTGGAGAACCGGCAAAAACCACCTCTGGCTGGCCCCAGAGTGGGGTGGGAATGGAGATTTTGCAATATCCTTCTTCTGCCACGCCCACCAAGCCACGCCCACAGAACCGGTAGTTTAAAAAAATTGGATTTCACCACTGCTGTCCTCCATCTCTTTTAAATATTAAGTCTTATAAAGAAGAATCATGCTTTCTAGCCATTTTAATAATAAGTACTGTACTTTCCTAGTTCTTCTTCTCTAACAATCCTTTACAGTAGAAAAAAAATAGTATTTTCAAATGATCCCCTGGACTTAATTTGTTTTTAATATTAAAGCTGTAATTTATTCCTCAAAGGAGCAAGTTTGAAATCTGCCTCATTTGTGCTAAATTATTAGAGCTCTGTATTTATAGTTACTTTGTTAAGCAGAAAGGAAAGATAACCATGTAAAAATTGGCATTGCCTCTTCCATCAGCTCTATTCTTTCTGATAGAATTATCAAATGATCTATATCACCCTTCATTCACATTCAAACTATAAAGGATCTAAGATTTTTTTTTAAAGTTGGGAGTTACTTACTGGCATTGTAGTACCTTGAAATAAAATAATTAGAGAACAATCAAATAGAAACAACTGTAAAGTATTATAATCAATAATTGTCTTAATACAGGGGTATCAAACTCAAGGCCCGGGGGGCCGGATCCAGCCCATGGGATGCTTAGATTTGGCCCACAGGGCCACCCTCGAAACAATGAAGGACTGGCCCACCGTGCCTCTGCCAACAAAAATGGAACTTGTGAGGGTCACGTGCGACTCTCCCAAGCTCCGTTTTCACTGGCAGAGGGTTGCAGCCTCTGCCCCAGCCGAAAACGGAGCTCTGCCCCAGCCGAAAACGGAGCTCTGCCCCAGCCGAAAACGGAGCTCTGCCCCAACCAAAAACGGAGCTCAAGAGGGCCTTGCATGCCCTCCCCTCCCAGAGCTCCATTTCCACTGGCAGAGAGTTACAGGAGGCCGTCCCAAGCTCGGGAGCCTGTTTTCGCTGGCAGAGCGCTCAGGCCACCACAGAGATGTCAAGCTGGCCACTCCCACCCTAGTCATGCCCATCACGGTCCCCCAAGGTCAAACACAACCCTGATGTGGCCCTCAATGAAATCAAGTTTGACACTCTGCCTTAATAGCTCTCTTAGTTACTGTTTTATGCCTTAGGATTGCTATACGCAGTAACAAGAACCACAATAGTTTCAAGCACCAGATGTACTACCCATGTTTCCCCTAAAATAAGACAGGGTCTTGTTTTCTTTTGATCCCCGAAATAAACTCTTGGCCTTATTTCATCATGGCTGCTGCTGTGTTTTGCGGAGGGCTTATTTTTGGGGGGATGGCTTATTTTAGTGCATGCGCTCAAAAGCCTGATTGGGCTTATTACCCGGGGAGGTCTTATTTTCAGGGAAACAGGGTACATTTAGAGCAAGAATATACAGTAAGAACATTATCTGCTTTATCGGTAATTAAAAAAAAAAAGTAGTAAAACATATTTTGCAACTTCTTTTACATGGCTCTGATAAAGACCACAATGTTTATGTCCCCCTGGGGAAAGCATTCCACGAGTATGGAAATGCTATTGAAAAGTCTTATCTCAAACCAACTTATATCAGATGCTATATCACGCTATATGATAAATAGGTTTCTAAGGACTACTTTCCACAAATAGTTGTGGCAATTAAAAAAATTGAACACACATGTGAATAAAAACATGAAGGCTGAAATTCTGTACATTGTTTTCTGAGAACAAGCCCTATTGAACAAACTCAGCTGAATCTAAAATAGTCAAGCATACAACAGAACCATTGAAACCACTGAGACAATTGGTTCCACTGACTTCAGATGTACTTTGTGTATTTCTAAAGTTGAATCCAATACAGTAAGGGCTACTTTCTAACAAGCATCCATAGCATAATGATGTTAATGTTTGTTTATAAAGTCACAATATGAGTGTCATCTCCAGCAATGTCATGGATATTAGCCAACAAGCTCTTGCAGCGTTCATTTAACTTTTTAAAATAGAGTAGAATAGAATAGAATACTTTATTGGCCAAATGTGATTAGCCACACAAGGAATTTGTCTCTGGTGCATAAGGTCTCAATGTACTTGCAAAAAAACAAATGGTAAATAAGAGTAATGAAATATAAGATAAGAAAGGTAACCTTTATTGACATTTTTTTGCGTACAGAATGGCACACATTAAAATGAAATTCCAATGCCCACTCTCGAAAGAAAAGAAAAACGCCCACCAAAAAATTTCACCATTCCAAGGATAAAAATAACATAATAACAGCAGTAGCAACCCAAAGTGCCAACTTATACAAAATGACAGCAAAACATACATACACACACACACACACACACACACACACACACACACACACACACACAAGCATTTAGATTTATATACCACTTTAAAGCCCTGTCTAAGCAGTTTATGGTCAGCATATTGCCCCCAATAATCTGGGTCCTCATTTTACTGACCTTGGAAGACTGAGTCAACCTTGAGCCGGTCAGGATCAAACTGTTGGCAGTCGGCAGAGTTAGCCTGCAATACTGCATTCTAACCACTGCACCATCATGGTGCATACTCATACACACACACACACACACACACACACACATATTAATCACAGCCAATGTTTTATACATAACAGGGAAAAAGTCTTGAGAGTTAGCAAGGTTGATATGTATGGTATAAAGCTATTACAGAATCTAGTTGTTCTACTTCAGATGTCACAAAGCCTCCTTTCAGAAGGCAAAATGAAAACGAGTCGTGGAGAGGATCTGTAAAGTCCCTGACAATATTGCAGATTCTGATCAAGCAGCACTTATAAGCCGTGTCCCGGATAGAAGGAAGTGAACTTCCAATAATCTTTTCCACCATCCTCAACACCCTCTCTATAGCTTCCAATCCAAAACAGTAATGCTTCCAAATCAAACAGTAATACAATACGACAGCATACTATCAATTATTCCTCTGTAGAAAGTGGTAAGGATAGAAGAAGGAAGATGCCCTCTTCTCATATGATGCAGAAAATGCAGGCATTGCTGTGCCCACTTCATCAGTATCTTACAGTTGAACAACCAAGCTAACTTATCCCCAGAAACTTTATATTATTAACCACCTCCATAGCTGAATCATTAATACACAGAGGTGTATGGCTATGCCTGCCTTTCCTGAACAATGATCTCTTTAGGTTTTCCTACATTTAGAACCAAGCTGTTCTTATTACACCAGTCCACCAAATCCTCTACCTCTTCCCTGTAAGCACCATCACTGTCATCCCAAAAAAGGCTCACCACTGTTGTATCATCTACGTACTTCACAATTTAATTGATAAGAGGGGAGGTGTGGTCAGCGCCACAGTGGTGCAGAGGGAATTCTGGGTGCTCTGGAAAGACCTCGGGTTCCAGATGTTTTCGGGGGTCATAAAGACCCAGAACCATCCTGTAGGGACGGCAAAGAACCGGATCACAGGCTGGCGTGGATAGGGAAAATGTAATTTCCCTAAAGCACCAGCGAAAAGCTCCAGACTGAGCAGCGTGGACGGCAGCCATTTGAGCTGTCAAAAGCTGGAGGCGGTCACTCACAAGAAGGAAAGGGAGTGGAGTGAAGCTTCTGGGTGAGATCTATTTAAATCTGTTTTGAGTACAGGAAATTCTTTTTTTTTAAGTGGCTCTCTCTTGAATTAAAATATAAGAGAAAGTCTGGGAAAGAGTGTAATGCGGAGCGGGAAAAGGGCTGCCGCCTTGCACAAGAAATAGCAGTGGACATAAGAGTCCAGGAAAGTTTAAATTAAGAAAAATTAGTTGCACAAAGGAGTTTTAAAACCTAAAAGGTCTAGTTTGTTTACTAAATGCTGAGGAATGATCATATTAAATCCGGACTAAAGTCGACAAATAGCATTCGCACATGAGTATTTATTTCCTCTAAGTACACCAAGCTTAGATGGAGGACAAAGGAAATAACATCCTCTGTGGTGCAATTTGCCTGGTAAGCAAACTGAAGTGAGTCAAATACTTGAGGGAGACTGGATATGATAAAATATTTTATCAGTATTGCAAGATATTTCATCATGATGGACTTTTAAAGCACTGGCAAAATAATAGTAATCAATTAAAACATGATGGGACCACTGCCTGCAGCAAAGAAAAATTGAAAATATGTTTAGGAACATAGGCCAATTCATCTGCACACTCCCTAAGAACTCGTCCAGGGATATTATCCGGGCATACTGCTTTCCAAAGGTTAACTTTCCGCAATGTCCTCCAAACAGAGATAACATCAAAACTAAGCACTTGCTCATCAGGATGAGGCACAGCTTTCATTGCAGGGGTGCTATTTGATCCCTGGAATCTTGCAAAAAATGTGGAAGATCTAATTTAAGAAGTCTGTGTCACACTTGAGAATAGGATAGGATAGGATAGGATAGGATTCTTTATTGGTCAAGTGTGATTGGACACACAAGGAATTTGTCTTTGGTGCATGTGCTCTCAGTGTACATAAGGAGAATAAAATACATTCATCAAGAATAAAAAGATACAACACTTAGTGATAGTCAAGGTTACCAATAAGCTATCAAATCATACTAGGAAACAAGTAAAAACAATATAAATTGAAAAATACAAGCACATGGTTATAGTAATAAGTGGGCACAGATAGATACTAGTAAGGAAGAGAAGAACAGTCTTAGTAAATTATTTGACAACGTTGTGGGAATTAGTGGTTAAGCAGAGTGATGGCATTCAGGAAAAAACTGTCACCATGATGGCGCCACCTTATAGTCTGAAGTGGCCTGGATGCCTTGCCACATACATGTGTGGTGTTCCTGGAGTCCTAAAAAAAGCTTTGAACTTTTTTTGACAATGGGCTTGCTTTGCTGTTTTTCTGGCGCTTTTCAAATTGGCTCTAGCTTTCTAAGCACCAACATATCACTTGATTTAAGCACATTGTGTGTGCTTTCAGCATTTCGCATACCTCACGTGTCATCCATGGTTTTCCATTAGCCCGCACATCAATGTTTTTAAGGACACAGTCATCCTCAATGCACTTTTAATGAAATTATCTTCTGGTCTTATCACTCTCACATGCACACATACAAACATAGTAACTGTGTTGTGAGATTTCCTTGTAACGGAAGCACTATTTTTGAAAGTACCACCTCTGTTCTTTTAATCTGCTACAAGGAAAGAACAAGTGATTCTTTCAATTGAAGTTAAATACTACTTGCGAATTATTCTTAATGTGCAAAGATTCTTAGAAGCTCAGAAGTAAACAGTTAATTTATTCTTCACTACAAATACAACCATCAGGATTCTCTTGTGATATTACATATTAGCAGAGATTCCTTTGTCTGGATTGAAGTCCAGGCCTTCACCTTAGATTACATGCCAGATGATCAGTCAAGAGAATCTGCTGTTGTAGACAAAATGAAATGGTAACCAAAAAGGGATTCCATCCATTTTGCTTTCTTGTATAGGAAGAACAGCTGAGCTACAACTTAATGTGGGAAGAGAGAAAAGAGAGAGTAGAGGTTAGGATTACAGAGGCTAATTCTATAACGGGGTTTCTTGTTGTTCTGCTATTCTACAATATTCATGGATTGTAACAAAAGGACAGCTGGAATTCCTTCTAACATTTTTCCTTCTATAACATTTTTCTACTTTAAGGCTACATGATTTCTGATGGTGCAATAATTCATTAAGCACAATAGCAAAATTCTAACAGCCTTTCCCAGGTCAAACCTGGGATCATAAAATGCAACTATAATAATTCTTAGTATGTATTGCTAATCGCCCTGCTGGCTGGAAACATTGAGAATTGTAAATCAAAATATCTGGCAGATGCTGGATTGGGGGAGGCTGAACTAGGCCATTGTGTCACATCAGGGGCGAACTCAATCCTCTTCTCTTCCTTCCCCTTCTGCTTTATCCTACTGGCATCAACCAGCACAAAATCCAGGTAAGGAGCTTTATAAATATTGCCAGTTTTAGTGAAAGACTGTGATGTCCAACTGCCACTCTGGTTCAGCTGTAAAAGATCTCTGTTATTATGTCTATAATTAGAGGGGGTGGGGCACGAGTGACTGCTAATACCTTCAAGGCCTATTATTAATCACATTTTAAAAACTACAATGAGTGAGCTAAATGAGGCAGGGGGACAAAAAAAGCAGAAGAAATATTTCTTTATTCCTACAGAGATATAATAGAACAGTGATGGCGAACCTATGGCACGCATGCCACAGGTGGCACACGGAGCCATTTCTGAGGGCACGCGAGGTGCTGCTCTGAGAGCTCCAGCACGCACAAGTGCTCTGGCCAGCTGATTTTTGGCCATTTTGAACTCTCTGGAGGGCCAAAAACGGCCCAATGGGAGGGGGTGCGCATGCATGCACAGTGCAGTGTGCGTGGGGGGGTTGTGTGCTGGTATGTGTGCGTGCGCTACTACACGCACGCTGCCATTTTTGGCACGCAAGAAAAAAAAGGTTAGCCATCACTGTAATAGAATATGAAACCTGACCACTAAGCCTATATATGAAGGAAATTAAAACCGCTTTCAACTCCAGCAATTCTGTGACTGCATTCACATATTATAGTAATGGTTTGTTTAGCTGTCACAATTGGCTGGTTGCATATAATATGCTATGCTATAAACCCTGAAAAACATAACATGCTAACTCAACCAAACAGGCCATCCCTGTATGTCCAAGTGGTTTTGTGTGTGTGTGTGTGTGTGTAAATGCAAATGGTGTATGTGCAGTTTTCTCTTCAAAAGATAGCATAGAGTAATGCTTGCAACATTTTACAGCAGCCATGCTTTTCTTGGGATTGCAGGTAATGCCAGGACAAGACAGCTTCTTTAAGAGGTTGCAAAAGGTTCTTAGATTTGCATTCCCACTTTGAAGCACCTTTTAGCAATTGAATCTAAAGTGCTGCCCAGCCCTAGTTAACATCAATGTGTTTGCACATGCAACTCCAAATACCAGACTTTAGTACTATCTATGGCCTTTGAAACTAGAAAATGTTCTGCTTCTCATATGAGACAAAATAAATAATTTCCAAGATTAACTGCCATGCTAAACATATTTTGGCTAATTTGTCAGCTCTTCTATATATTATCAACATCACTCCCCTAGAGTTTATGAACCAGTTTTGTCATGTCCAACTGTCCTCAATGCAGCTTCCAAGAATTCCAGATTTAGAAAAATCCATTACAAATGTATACCCATTTAAAATGTCCACAGTAAACATAATTAAAATCAAAACTGTGAACAATAAAAAGGAGGAGGAAGAAGACATGCAACCAAATGCAACACAAAATGGAAGTAAGTAGTTAAACTGAAATTAGAAAATGATATGTAACTAATTGTCAAATGATTCATAGAAGACTTCCATACTAAGAAGCTTCCAGAACATTAAGAGGGATTGTGCAAGGATTACCTAGAGTTTAACGGTTAGGGAGGGCATGATTGTCTTTTTGCTTCCCTCAACTCAAATAAGGAAGAACGAAAAAACGAGCACCCCGCATATGCCCCATCCCTATCTTTGCTTCACTGTGTTTAGAACTGGAGTTGGTGGGTGGGAGTAAACTATGCATTGCACATTTGTGAGGGGGGAAATCATGACAGCTCCAAGCTAGTCTTTTAGTAAATAAACTGAATAAAAAAACTCACTGAAGGAAAAGAAGATGGTTAAGAAAATGAAAATTGGATGAAATGAAAGTTCCTGCCCATGGTAATATGGCCATGCCAAATCCCTCTAAGACTAAGAAATAAGGAATATTTGCAACCAAGATGGAAATAATTAGGTTCAGCTTCTCACTGGTGATGCTGGAATGGGATCAAAAGGATGAAGTTCCATTATGGAACAAGCACCAAAACTATACGTAGAAGTCTAAAGAAATTTAGACATCAACTTGGGGAAAGTAGGAAAGAACTATTAAGTGGGGACGTTAGTAGAGATTAGTCAGTCCAGAGACTGAAGTAAGAATGATAAAGAAACTCAAAATAACCTTGCCTTGAATGGGACAGAAAGAAACCTGGTCAGGGGTTCAAGATTCTGTTATGCTACCCTACAACAATAAAGAGGAATGCATGAAATCCATTTCCACTGGCAGAGAGTTACAGGAGTTAATTTGAAAGGGTGGCAAGAAGTACCCTAATTGCGAAGCTTTTATCTGCCTTTCTGGTATTGAATCAGAAGATATAAGGTTCAGGATGACTGTACATACCATACTACCCTGTTTCCCTGAAAATAAGACCTCCCCTGATAATAAGCCCAATCAGGCTTTTGAGCGCATTTGCTAAAATAAGGCATCCCCTGAAAATAAGCCTCCCCAAAACACAGCAGCAGCTATGAGGTGGCCATGCTCGACACCTCCTGCACCTCAAAAATAATAAGACCTCCCCGAAAATAAAGCCAAGGGCTTATTTCAGGAGTCAAAAGAAAATAAGACCCTGACTTATTTTCAGGGAAACACAGTAGCTAGTACTGTAACTATCAGCACTGGAACTTCTTCTATTGTGCAATCCTGGAATATATAGTTCCTTCTGAAGTTGTCTGACAACATTGTACTCTCAGTTGGCTCCAAAATCCATCATTCACATTTTAAGTATCTATATTTTAATCATGACTAATCTAACTATTGTTACAAAATCTAGATCTATTTTATTTATTATTTATTTTGTCAAGCATGTACAAGATAACAGGTAGAAGTATAAACATGGACATGAACATAGGAAATGATTACAAATAAATGGGGACAGTAGGACAGGGACGGTAGGCACGCTGGTGCGCTTATGCACGTCCCCTTACTCCATATCTAAGACTAAATCCAATACTAAAATTTCAGCTTCTAATTTACCAAGTAAACTCAAGTGTAATTTTTATTAAAAGTTTAAAACAGAAAGGTAAAATCTAACGCAAACTAACACACAATAAGCAAGAGAAAGAAGAAAGCAGAAAAAAAGCACACCAAAAAAAGCAAGACAAGAAAAAAGTTAAGAAAAGTGTAAAAGAATGAAAAAATATATAAAAGAGTGACGTTCAATATTCTTCACATCAGGAAAAATGTACTTTGACTTCTCTTTCTAAAGTTAGATCATATTACTTTTCTTTCTATCGTATATCCTGCCTAATCATTCTAAGTGATAGACTCATAGAATTATAGGGTGGAAGGGACCTTGGAAGTCTTATACTATCCTATACTACTTTGGACAAATGGTTGTCCAATCTCTTTTCTTGAAAGCCTCCAGTGATGGAGTACCCACAACTCCAGGACGAAAGCTATTCTACTGATTGATTGCTGTCACTATCAGCAAATATATCCTTAGTTCTAGGTTGGATCTCTGTGATGAGCTTCCACTCATTGCTTTTTGTCCTCAGGTGCTATGGAGAGTAAATCAACACATTTTTCCCTGTGAAGCCCTTCAACTACTGGAAGACTGCTATTAAGTCTCTCCTAATAGTTCCCTTTATTAAGCTAAACATTTCTAGTTCTCTTGGTCATTTTTCATACAATTTACCTTCCAGAAGCCTTATCATCTTTGTTGCTTTTCTTTGCACTCTTTCTAGAGTGTCAGTATCTTTTCTGCATCATGGTGACCAGAACTGGGCACAGTATTCCAGATGTGGTCTCACTAATGCTATATAAGGCAGTATTATCACTTTCCATGATCTTGATGCTATTCCTCTATTGATGCATAGAACAGCATTGGGTTTTTTTTGGCAGCTGCAGATACACTGCTGGCTCATACTTAAAAGGTGTCCATCAGGATATCTAGATCCCTTTCACAGGCATGACTGTTGAGCCAGGTACCGTACTGTCTATCCTGTATCTATCAATTTTGTTTTGGTTTTTTTGCCTAAGTGCAGAACCTTACTTTTCTTACAACTGAACTGGATAAGTTTATCTTTTTCAGTTTATGCAAAATGTCCATGAGAGGATTCTAGTCATCAAATAGATGTAGATAGTCTCTCTAATTTAAGAAGTTAATTTATCCATTTCAGCAAAATCTGTCAACTTCACCAATTATGCCTCCATAGTTGGTAGTATCATATCTTTCCATCTCTGTGCATACAATAATTTTGATGCTATGATCATACATTGAAATGATCTTCTATGGCTTTTTTTCTGACTAATCCAGATTTTTTTAGTTTTGTCCACCAAACCTGATAAAATATCCCTTCATACGTTGTTCACATTTCAAACATACATTTGAAGTACCTTTATACATTTTATATAATTTCTATGGCTTCATTTATAAAGGATACATCATTTATTTATTTATTTATTTATATTTATAAATATTTTCTTCGAAATGACAACATCAATGTAAATGTCAACCCTTTTAATGACATATTTCCCCTTGATCCATCTGTACATGATAGCCAAAATTCTTAACCCACTGTGTCATACATTATTTAACCTATTCTTCCTCTCTTTCAAATTTTTGACTTACTTTGCTCCATACCATAAAACTTTTCCCCCATTTTAAATGTTTCAGATAACTGCAAATGGGAAAACCATTGACAACAATATCTTTATACTATTAATTGTTCTCCTGATTTGATTTTTAATTTGTCTTGTTAATTTTCTCAGAGGTCCGGATACATCAATCATTTATCTTTATCTGGTATTTCTCTTCTATACAGGTAGATCTCAACTTATGATCATAATTGGGGCCCGAATTTTCATTACTAAGTGATTAAGTAGTCATTAAGTGAGTTGCACACAATTTTATGATATTTTTGCCACAGTTGTTAAGCGAATCAGTCATTAAGGGAATCCAGCTTCCCTCATTGACTTCCTTGCTGGAAGCCCTCTAGAAAGGTTGTAAAAGGTGAACTCATGTTGCCAGGATTCTACAATTGTTGTAAGAACATGTCAGTTGCCAAGCACATGATTTTAATGGGGTCACTGCATCAGTCATAAGTGTGAGGACCGGTTGTAAATTCCTTTTTTAGTGCCATTGTAACTTTGAACAGTTGTTAAACAAATGGTTTTAAATCGAGGACTACATAAGCTTCTTGAAGTGAGATTCATAAAGGTGTTTTCAGGCACAACCTGAGTTTATATCTACAGATAATCCCCGACTTATGACAATTAGGACTGGAACATCTGTCACTACACAAGATGGCTAACTGAGGCACACCGAATTTTGCAACCTTTTATGTTCTGCTTGTTAACTGAATCATATGGTTGTTAAATGAATCTGGCTTCCCCCATTGACAGAAGAGGGCGAGAAAAGTTGCAAATGGTGATCACATGATCTCAGAACACTGTAACTACTGTAAATACATGCCAGTTGCCAAGCGCCCAAATTTTGATCATGTGACCATGGGGACACAGATCAATGTAAGTGCATGGACCAGTTGTAACTCATTTTTTTCAGTGCCACTATAACACTGAACAATCACTAAATGAATGGTTGTAAGTCAAGGACTACTTGTATTCCATATTCTAAATATGGTTCATATAATAAAATGATTTTGAAATCCAACTTCATCCTTATCATACTATAAATACTCATGCAATCCCATCCTCAGATTGTGACGTTCTTGCTGTAAAAGTCTCTTTATTTCTCAGCAACATCCTTTCTTTGACCCAGACCAAACCACAGGCAGCAAAATACAATTTTAAAGAGGTCCGTGAAAATATTTACTTACCCCTCACATCATGGACATAAATTGTTTCAACTCCTACCCTCAAAACGACGCTATAGAGCACTGCAAACACAAGAACAGTTTTTTCACAAACGCCATCACTCTGCTAAACAAATAATTCCCTCGCCACTGTCAGACTATTTACTAAGACTGCATTACTATTACTATTAGTCTCCTCATTGTTCCTATCACCCATCTCCTCCCACTTATGACTGCAGGACTGTAATTTGTTGCTTGTATCCTACGACTTTTATTGATATTGTTTTCTGATTGCTTATTTGTACCTTATGACTAACATTACATGTTATACCTTATGATTCTTGACAAATGTATCTTGCCCTTTTATGTACACTGAGAGCACATGCACCAAAGACAAATTCCCTGTGTGTCTAATCACACTTGGCCAATAAAGAATTCTATTCTATTCTATTCTATTCTATTCTATTCTATTCTATTCTA